>JAGFPH010000061.1:259205-282814 GCA_018207615.1 Philaenus spumarius | reverse complement strand
CTAATCTATGCTTGAAAATCAGAAAAGTTAACTGCACCTTTAGTATGAGACCGTAACTTCAAGTTAAAGCAACAAATACAAATTAAACCCAAATTAAAAATTGCACCATTTAAACCATAACACAGATGAAAATCGGTTTGCTCTTGTTGAGTGGTAAGCCATAAATCAAATAAACAGGTAAATGAGTATTAAACTCGCCATTTCAATTAAATTGTTTATTTTCATATAAAGTTATACATTTATACAAATTATTTACCTCATAGGTACAGATAATCCTACTATATACATGTATTTACAAATATACATTTATTTAAATAAAATGTGTGTACGTTCTTAAAATTAAAGGTAGTTTCTACTTTTGGCCCTGTAAGAAAATTAAAATAAAACTTATAGTGGTCCACACATATTCTGTATAACACTTATAACCTTAACAAATGTAAGCATTCAAAAATATATATAAACATTCTTTCAACATTTTAGATAACTGTCAACTATTACATAGAATGTGTTTTCTCTCATTATTGTTATGTACTTACACCGCTATTATTTAGGTTTTATTTATATTTTGTTCATCAATGTATAAAATATTATTGTCATTACCTAAATAATAGTATATTGGTTTCGATAAATCTTACTGTTTTAATGTTTTATCATCATTTTTAATTTCTTACACTCTTCAATTTTATTAAAATATACATTAAATTGAAGAACATCTTTCAATAATTTTTTTTTAATTTAATAAAATAATCTAAAATAATACTAAGCAAATGTAACATATATAACATATACGTCTTTTAATGTTCTATTTTGTGTCAAATATATACAATTACATATTTACAATATCGATTTTGACAAATATAGAGACAGTATATATCACAAAATTATTGAAATTTTAAAAGTTTAAAATATTTATCGATTGGGATAACACAAAGAAACTTTAAAATGTAACTAGTAATGTAATAATGTGCACAGCCCAAAAGTATTTACAGGTGTATAGTTATGTGTATTAAAATTCCTTAAACATACTCCTGAATTATATGTATCAAACATATTTTAAGTTAGCATATTCGAACCTGGTTTGCCTGAGCTTTGAGTAAGCACTCACTCATTTACCTAAATCGTATTATTTATCAACTTTCTCAATTTAATACTAGTTAGATATCCGAATCATGTTACATTTTCGAGAATTGGTAAATTGTGTTATTTGAAAATAATAATAATTAGTCACTATAGTACATAAAACTTTCCCTTAACCCTAATTTATAAAACACATATTAGTATTAAATTGACTAGATTTACAAATAATATGTCAATTTATCTAAATTATTTTAAGGGCAGTATCATATCAAATAAGTATTTGATAAACTGTAAAAAATATAATAATTTACAAAAAATATGATTATTAACGTACTATTTGTTTTTTTGTTTGTTTTTTTTTATTGAATTGAGTTTTGTTCTGATATTTAACCAGCTATAGATAAACAATGTAGATTGTAATTAAATAAATTTAAATAAAATTAATTTTAAAGGTTTACAACTCGAGAATATAAATTGTACAATACTCACAAATATAAAAACATTGTACATACCGTACATAGACGGAAGGTAAAATTTATATGCTTTTTATAAATAACAAAACAATGTATTACGTTTATACCTAAATCATACATTTATCATACATTTTAATACTACTACGTAAGTCATTTCACGTAAGTAAATATCACGCTCAGGAAGAACACGTCTTACAAATATTTTTGTAACTAACTCTATATTTCTTAGTATATGTGAAAAACTTATTTTATATGGGATTACAGATCCTTTTTTAATAGAATTTATTGAATTAATTTTAAGTTTTGGAAAAGAAAGATAGTTTAAAGCGAAATATAATTGTAACTATCTGTTCATCTTTATGTTCCAGTTTCGAAGAAAGTTATTACTATTTAGTTATACCAAAATTATTAATTATTATCTACTATTAAACCAATTATTTTATAAGTAGGTAATTTTAACTTCAAACACTTAAATTACACCAAATTTATCCTACCCTGTTTTCTTGCATCGTTAATTTATATCACATGAAGTCCAATATTGCTATGTACAATGTTTGCATTTCATTTCTATTGGAAAAACTTAAGGTAAATTTCATGTAAACTGGTCGAAGTGCCGGCTAAAAATCCCAGAATAGATATAAGGATAACAGTTAAATTCCTGAGGAAAAACAGAAGGAAACGAGCTCCTCTGTAGTCATCCCAGAAAGTTAACATTTGGATGAGGGCAGGGAATGACAGGCCCATTGTTGACAGACAGAGAGCGCCGACAAGCGAAATGAACAGCTCCAAATTGGGAATTGCGACAGCAAAACCAACTGAAATAATCACATTTCACATTACATTAAAATTAAATTAAAATTTTCTTGCTTTCTAAGTCTAATATGAATTATGTCTTCTTGATAATCTAATATAGTTTCATCTATTGACTTTGAAAATGTATTTATTTTTAAGGTTCTGTAACTTAAAAGAAAAAACACAAACTTTATAGATTCAACGTTTGTTTCTTTATCTGCCATGAGGCTATTTCTCTGTAATATAAAAGTATTAGAATCTGTTTAGTACAATTAGGCCTACAAACCATGACAAACGGAAAAAACACAACCTTTATAGATTCAACGTTTGTTTCTTTATCTCATGAGGCTATTTCTCTGTAATATAAAAGTTTTAGAATCTGTTTAGTACAATTAGGTCTACACACAATGACAAACAGAAAATATTACAATAATCCAAAAATATTTTTCTATGAATTTTATTTGGTCAAAGTTTTGTAACTTAAAAAGTAAATATTCTATGGTATTATGGTAGGGAACCCTGGGTGCCTGAGTCATACTCATCTTTCCAGCTTAACTTATACAAAATCCAAAATATGTAAAGGACTAGAAACAATTTACATAAGTGAAGTTAAACTTTAGAAAAATATTAAAGTGACTGAATTTTATACTGTTTAAAATTTATTTTTATTGCAGTTAAAACAATGTTTCCCACATAACAGAATTCATTAAACTGGTTGTTCAAAATAAAATGCCAGCATGACGCTCTACGATATTACAACCACTCAAACTCTAAATAGAGATCTTTATACTTTAAGTTAATAGAATTTAAAAATACTCTTCCAAATTTTGAAAACTGTCTAAATTTTTCGCTCATCATAAAAGCCATAGTCTTCTTTAAATTGAATTTTAATCTATTAAGCACTAAGTGCAAAATGTTCACATATGAACCAGTTCAAATTATATACGAAGAAGGAAGAAGCAGTAAGAATATGGTTTTAGAGATCATGGAATAACTTACATTCAATTTGTGTATCATGACTTATCACCAAATAGATTTATCTTTAACCCTTAAGCCAATTAAGAAATGCTCCCATATAAAAAAGGATAGAGTTTACTTTGTATACTTGAACGTATACTAACTTTTTATATCAATACTTTTATACCCGCTAAATCATATATTGTAATACTATTACTGCTGAAACAACAATGCATCAATGAACTTCTGTGTCTGTATTCTTGGCATAACTTCAATTGTTTTTAAATATGAATGTACATGTTTTAATAAAGTTTGTTTCATAGCAAAATGCAAATTATTTACTAAAACTGTAGATTGAGGAAAAATGTCGTGTGTCCTAATGAAAGAAAGTATCATAATCTCCCTAAATGGAAATGTTAGCGTACGAGCACAGCGAGGGTGATACTTTCCTCTCTCAAGACACAAATAACTATTACATTATAGTTTATGTTTATAATTTAACTAACATCGTTTGTATCAAATATTCATAAATTTGTAGTTTTGAAAGTGCTAAAAGGTTACTCACATGTTAAAAGAACCAAAACGGTCCTAGTAACGTATTCCCAAAAGATTTTTTTGCTGCTGACTTTGTCTCTAATTTGTTGGTTCCATGTAATATCGACAGCAACGTAGCAAGCAAGTGCATGAGTAATGTAGATTGCGAAAGACAACATCAACTTCACACTTTGTGCCAAACTGGAAATAACATAATGCTGTTATAATAGGTACAAGTATTACTAGGCCTACTGTAGGTTTTTCATTAACAAAATAAAATGTAATATTATCTGTTTTAACAATTGTATCTTAAAGAGGAAAACGGACCAATACAGATTATTCGTTTGTATCAGTAAGGTGTCTGTGACAGTCAATTTGTCCTGAATGGATAAAGGTATTACAATGAAATATGAGGTTACAAAGCATTCTAACAAATGAAATCATATATTCAAATTATTAAAAATGATACTTTACAAGAAATTTTGTTGGGACAAGTGTGGCACTAGAAAAAATATTGTACAATTGATACTGAGTGAGTATTTTTCTATATGATTTTGTTTTAGGGTGTCAAAACATTTTTCCAGAATGTTGTGATATTTGATTTTAAGATAGGGCATACAATGTTTCTCGAAAATAAATTGAGAACTCGTCTATTCATACGCTGTACAGTGATAATGTTCACTATTTGTCCCTAGACCAATTAATAATTGGTTATAGTTTCTGGTTTGATGGTTAGTTTGGTAAATGTCATGCTGATGCCTGTTATACCAAAATATCATTTGATAAATCTTTTGGAAAAGCATGTTTCAGAGCTTACGTCCTACGTGGCAAGAGTTCGTTTTATTTCAATGAAAAAACTATCAGTAGAACGTTTATCCGCACATCTATATGAAAAATGTTGATTTAATCGCGGTTTATACGTTTTCAATGAAACGTGTCGATATTGTAGCAGAGACAAGCTCTTAGTCTCCTTAATTCGTTAAAAAAATAAGTGAATTAATTAGTAGAAGCTGAGAAATGAGTTGACAGTTTTGAATAAACTATAAATGTTTAGGTCGTAAAACAAAAACCGGTAGGAACAACGAATGGGACTATTCAGGTGGAGTAGTCATTCAACATGGCAATATCGAATGCTTGCATTAGAATGCCGAAGTATTGAAATCATGAGATAATTTTTTTGTGTCTGTATTCCTGTAAACACGATATAAGCACTCGCAGACGTCGTAGAAAACTTCTGGTGGTACCAAAATCTTTGTAATTTTGTTGCGTAGAGTTGAAAAGCTTTTGAGCTTTCTAGCGTGAGTTGTAGCACGTCGGGGTCATGTTTTTGGATCAAAATTTTTAAAATATTGGGTCAAAATTATGAAAATACAGTGTGGGGTGTCATTTTATATGTTTTTGGGTATGAAAAACCCGATTTTGACAGTTAAAAAGTCGTAGCACGTCGGGTCCATGTTTTTGGACCAAAATTTAATCCAATTTAATTTTCTTTCAATTCGTGTGTTCTGTCCGGACGAGCTGAAGTCTCTAAAAAGTGTTACATCTTTTCACTAGTATTCTTAGTCACTTCAGACATATATGAAGAATATTTTTTATCTGTCATCAAATGTATGAAATAACACAATATTTTGAGGTTTTTAGAAAGAAATGTTACTTACATTTGATCGTTGGGAAGATTAAGTGTGATGCTTCCAGCGGCTTCGGATCCATAACGAAGATAACCGAAAAACCCGACCACGGTGTACATTATTGTAATGGGAACCATGGCAACGTTCAACACTCCAAACAAACTTCCAAACCTTTCTGGGCTCTTCATTTCATTTTCTAGGGGCATTACCTAGACAGAAAAATTAAATGATAAAATACAAGAAAATATACTGAAGTTTGATTATACATAATTTAATAGTGATAAACCATGAAATTATGTTTAAATCACTTCTACAAAAACTTGTTACAGATCTCGGCGGGAATGCTGGCACTTGGCCTTGCCCTGGCATGAAGGGCGAGGGGTGTGGGGGAAGAGCATAAGTGGAGACAAAAAACATTTTCCTATGCCGCTTTCTATTGTGACTCATCCTTTCAACGAACTGAGATCGATTATAAGCTTTATTAACAACTCAATGTAATTATAATATGTTAAAAAAGTCCTCAGATATAAGTTGAAAAGCATAAAATTTGAACATGGAACTGGTTTATCTACCTGCCGGGAGTACTGATGTTTTTAGTAAGGTTAGTAGTCCAAGTGCCAGCATTTGCGTCGGGATCTGTACTAATACTTAACTTGGAAATTGTTTAACAGAATTTAACTTAAGAAATGACAAATTCTTTATTTAAATGCATCTTGTAGAATGCAATAGTATTAAGTTAAATATGCAGAGAAGAATTAATTATAAGACAAAACAAAAGATTTATAAACTAGCTAAAAACAAAACATCATTATATATACAGTCGAACTTGGTTTTAACAGATTCGGCTAATTCTGTTTGAAGTTATTGTTTGTTAATGATGGATGTTGAATTTTATTATAATTACTTATTCGGACATTTGCCATCATTTGTGTGTTAAATAATCAAATATTTAGTTATTAAACTAAATGAGGAAGATAGGCTAGTTAGTTTTGTTGTTGAAAGTCTATTCACTAATGTACCCGTACAAGAAACTCTTAATATAATTGAAAGTAGACTTTTAAAAGAAAACAACTTAAAACAAAGAAGTAACCTTTGTAACTCCTTAAATTATGTACGGAGTGCAATTACTTTCAAGTTAATAATAAAATATATCGCCAAGATGACGGTATGGCAATGGGTAGTCCACTCAGTCCTATTTTTGCCAATATTTTTATGGAAGAATTTGAGAAGAAAATTATAGATTCTTCCGAATTCAAACCGAAAGTATGGCTCAGATATGTGGACGATACATTTGTTGTATGGCCTCATGGTTGTAATAAATTAGAAAACTTTTTTGCTTCCATTAACAACGCTTCTGATTCCATATCCCTAACCATGGAAAACGAAGGCAATAATATATTAGCTTTTCTGGATGTGTGTGTTGAGAGATGTCCTAAAAACATCAGTCTATAGAAAAAATACACACACCGGTCGTTACTTAAACTATGACTCAAATCATCCTAATTCCGTCAAAGAAGAAATAGTTCATTCCTTACTTGATAGAGCCTATAAAATTTGTTCTGATAGTAATAGTTTAATCAGTGAACTTGCCCGTATTGAGCAGGATTTAAGTTCTAACGGATATCCTCAGTCCATTATTTCTAAAAGTAAAAGAGCGAAAAATAACAAAAAGAAAGAGTCCAAAGATGAGAATAAACCTCTAGCGTACATGACAATCCCATATGTGCCGGGATTATCGGAAAATGTTAGTCGCGTAGCCAGAAAATATAGAATTTGTACTGCTTTTAAAACAAAAAACACTGTTAGACAACATCTCGTCCAAACTAAACCTACAAAACATGACCTTGCTTGGAAAGTGTTTTGGACAGTACAAAAGTGCGGGATAAACCACTCAATCAAAGGGATAAACCACTCAATCGAATAGCCTGGTGAGACATTTACGTAGTTGTGATCAGACTGTTGCCTCCCCCCCCCACAGTTCTAGTGTTGTTTGGAGCTTTACATTGAGTATATTATGTGAGTCAACTTACTGTATGTGATTCTTTTTGTTACTGTCAGATTTTTTACTACGGTAAGTTCTTAATCATGGCAAGTTGTGGTAGTGTTGCCAATAAACATGGCAAATGTTGCCAATAATAGTAATACTGTGTAGTTGTTTGTCCTTTCACTGAAGGTAACAAAAATACGATTTCCTGTTGGTACATCTTTATAACGTCACTCGGACGTAGCGTCAATTTTTGTTCGGTCCCTTCATTGACGCTATAACCAAGTTCAACTATTTATATATAGTATATACCAATACATAATTTTGAGTTTGCATTTATTCACTGTTTAATCTAACCACTGTTTATGGTTCCCTGTTTAAAACAAAACTGAACTTTATAGGATCACTTGTTTTCCAGCCTGTCTGTCTGTCACTGTCAGATGCTAACTAAATGTATGACAATAGTTAAAAATAGTTATCACAAAAGACAAAAGTGTATAGTTTAAAGGAAAACTGCAGTGACGGCAAATGTTCAAAAATAAAAACAATAAAAATGGTTTGTTCTTTGTGGATTATCCAGCATTAAGTACAATTAATTACCATTTCATTCTGAATGTGGGAAAAATAGTGCTTTGAAAACAATATTTTTTTACAGTATAGGAAATAGCCTAATTTATGATGATAAACTTAGGTACATTTCTTTGGTCACAGATACTCACCACCCCAATAGCTTCCATAGCAAAGAGAACAGTTCCGAAGAAGAGTGGCATACCACTAAAGCTAGCGACTGCACTGCGATCTTCTACCGACTTAATGTCACTGAACATATAGTAAGCAATAATACTGAAACTGATGAGGGTAGCTACGTTGGCGATGGAACTGAAAGGCACAAGGTATTTCAGTTTGCGCACCCAGTTGATGAGTATCAAAGGCAATAACAGTATGCACATGTAAATCCTTACGTTCATTACTGGAATGTATTCGTCCGCTACCTAAATGTAATACATATAAAATATTAACAATGTTTGCTAAATATTAATGACAACTTTTGTAATAATTTGTACAAATTATTTTTTGTATTCTAGTTTAATATTGTAACCAATGTCATTAATAACTAAGTAAATTTAACACAATATGACTAATATATCACTTTTATACAATATTAAATAAAAAAATGTTCTGACTAGTTGAGGTTTTCTAATCATGCTCCTTTACACTTTCAAAAGCTATGAAACTGTTGTAGATGTTTGTTTATTAAAAAGGATACAGCTGTTTTTGCTACCTGAATGCATAGTTTTTATAAGATACTTATTCTTACATATCAGAAGATTTCAAGCAACTAACAAAAGTATACAGATTGTAGGTGATAATACATTAAATTAGCCAAATTTGAACTATAAAACGAAGAATTACCTCATATATGCTAATATTAAGCCATCACATGCTAATCATTGGCATAGGTAGGGTGACTGGCACCCCTAGCCAGATTTGAAAGTGGTGCCCCCTCTTTGATAAAAATAGGGGGAGATTGTTCAGTAACTTTAAAAAATGTAAATGAAGTCAAACAGATTTTTATTATCAAATGGATTAATTGGAAAGAATTGTTATTGTGTTAAAAACTTTACAAGTATAAGTGTGAAATTTTTAAGTTAGGTTCTTGGCACGTATATTTTTATTTGAGAATTGTTTGCAGATTTTATTTAATAAAAAAAAGAAATGTGTACTCAAATCAAATCAGATTTATTTCTACAAAATAAGTACATTTACAGAGTTAATCAATATGAATTAGCAACAATGAAATTGAATTGCAGTAAATAGAATACATAATTATAACTTTTAGAAAT
Organism: Philaenus spumarius; assembly: GCA_018207615.1. Classification (NCBI taxonomy): domain Eukaryota; kingdom Metazoa; phylum Arthropoda; class Insecta; order Hemiptera; family Aphrophoridae; genus Philaenus; species Philaenus spumarius. Next base: position 273,525 of record JAGFPH010000061.1, on the reverse strand, counting down.
GTGTACTGTAACAATGTTTTGGATTTACACTCTCAAAAGAACTATGGATTAGGTAAAAGCTAGAAAGAAAAAAACGATTAGTTCGGTTTGAAAAATTACATTCATACAATCATACATAAAAATAACGATTTCTAATCTTTCTTAATCAAAGTTAGCTAAACTTGATTATTTACTTAGAAAAACCTATTAAATGTAAAAAGTTATACAATGTAGAGCAGCTGCAGAAACTTAATAAACTTGTAGTTAACAGGATAAAATTGTCACACATTGCCAAGACATGAACAAAGTAAGACAACAACATAAGATAAAAATTCACTTAAATGTTACTTTTCTGGCTTTTTGTCAATCGATCTTGTCCCATTAAAGATCATGTAGAAATGCTAGAAATCTTTTTACATTGAACTTGTAAACTAGTTTAAGACTAGCCAGTGTAGCCATATAATGTATTAATTGTTATTTTATCTCCATCTATGTTTTTGAGTAATTTTTCAATGTTCTTAGTATCATAATCAGGTGATACCTATACCTTGACGATTAAGCAAAACCGTGGTGGTGGCCATCCCTGCCACCCACTTGCTACTCCACTGATGCTAATCTTACACCCAGATTAGATAAAAAAAGTGCATTTCACAAACAATTTAACTACACAGAACTGTGTTGCCAATAAGTCTAAGAAAAAAAAATAAGCCCCCCCCCCCCAAAAAAAAAAACAATTGATGGGTTTGGATACAAATTTGCATATTGGGTATTACAAATAATCTGTGGTTATATTTTTAATTGTAACAAAACGAAATGATGTGGTACAATAATGTGACATGACAAATACTGTATTAACTCAGCTCAACAATAAAGACTGAATTATGATTATATTATGATTCGTAGCTTAGTGGTTTGAATCTTGCTTTTAATTAGCACATTTATCTAAACATTGACAGTTTTACAGATTTGTCGTTCTCAATGCGGTACGTAAATACATTTGTACCCTCCTAAATATCGAAAGGGCATAGGGCCTTTCAGTTCAGTAAAGTCTATATACACATCCAAAGCAAAGATTTTGATGTTAAACTAACTTTTTTGCAATCAGAAGAATTCTAAATAAATATCCCTATTTGTTCGTATGTACGGTGATACTAAAGCCTGCAGCACAATAGCTGACACAAATAGCATCACAAAAATGCCATACTTATTACATTACTATGTGAAGGGACATGGTATTACTTTCCACGATGGAAATAAACTAATGAATCTAAATAAATGTTTTGTTAAATTTATTAATTACAGTCGACTACCTCTAGTCTGGACTCGGGTGGTTCGGATGACAGATGGTACAAACGACTTCTTGGAAATTAGTTGTCTGGGTTTCTCACGGCAGAAATTGACAGGAATGAACGTGTCTGTTTATTTCCGGCCTAAATGAAGCGGAAAATGGCGTATGAATTTTGACTCATGCTGAGAGGAGGTCAGCACTATAACTGGCAACTCTAGCAACAGCTGTCACATCAGCAGCTGTTGAGGTTATGTTTATGAGGAAATGTCAAGATTATACGTTTAAAAAAACTGTTGAACTAAAAAAGCAGAAGAAAATAACAGATTGCTTTTAATATTGTAAATTTAGTTTTTCATCATGATTAGACTCACTCATTTATTTTGATCAATTTTATGAATCTTAGATTTGTGTTTTGTTGTTTCATTATAAAATAAATTTGTAAAGTTTTAATTTGTTGTGCGTTAAAATGTTATGTTTATTCCTGTTGTCTGGTGTCACATTTGTTTATATCAACGTCAAGAAAAATGACGATTCAGTGAGTGGTTCGCCGGGTGGTCCGGAAGTTTTTCATCCGGCCAAGAGTCCTGTCCCGAGTTGTCCGGATTAGAGAGAGTCGACTGTAATATTAATTGAATTGTTTACTAACTCTTAATTTGACACGCTATCCCAAGTATAGCAGTTCATAAATAAATTCTACTGACTTTACACATTGTTTTTAAACTGTGATTACAATATTGTTACCATTATTAAGAAACAACTAAATACAAATAATAAAATTTACTATTATAAAATTTACTAGAATAGTTGTGAGTTGTGTTGGAGATAAAAGGGATATGCTTTAAATACTTTGCCAGTAATTTGTGTCTACTCAAAAACCAGTATCTCCTACTCAAGTTTTGTGTATATATCTTGTGCAGGGTATCCGAAAAAGAATGCTGGGATTTTGAACTGCCGTTGCACTATTTTGAACTGCCGTCTTAGGAACTATTCAAGATAACTAAACGATTTGAACGTCAAATAGAAGAGAAAAGAACAAAGTTTTTTTTCATACCTACTATAATCTTGTCATACTATATCAAACTCGACACTCCACAATGTTCATCGTAAAAGATTGAGACTTTGTGCCTACAAAATTCAGTTAAGATATCAGATTAAACCCGCCGATTGCCCTAAGCCAACAGACTTTGCCAGTTTTATGCTCAATGAGATTGATGACAGTCCCAATTTTATTAAAAGACTGCTGTTCCCAGACGAAGCTACATTTCACACAAGTGGTGTTGTTAATCATCACAATTGTCGGATTTGGGGTTCGGATCAGCCTAACATTGTGCAGGAACATGTGCGCGATTCACCAAAAGTGAACATAAGGTGTGGATTAATATATGACCAAGTGATAGGGCCTTTCTTTTTCACCAAAAAACAATTAATGGCAAAATTTATTTAGATATGCTAGAACAATTTTTGTTTCCTCAAATTGAAGATATTGAAGAAGAAGCAGGAGAACGAGTCATTTTGATGCAAGACGGCTCCCCGTCTCATTAAATTCGGGAAGTGCGCGACACACTTAACAACAGGTTTAGAAATGGTTGGATAGGCAGGGGTGCGCCCATTCCCTGGCCTCCTAGGAGTCCTGATTTAAATCCTTTGGACTTTATTTTGGGGTTACGTAAAGAACATTGTTTATTCTGAGAAATTGAATACCACTTCAAAATCTGCAGAGCAACAAATGGAGCTCACATCGAAACTTATTAATGTATGAAAAAAAACTTTGTTCTTTTCTCTTCTATTTGATGTTTAAATCGTTTAGTTATCTTGAATAGTCCCGATTTTTGGATACCCTGTACTTTTCAAATCCGTAATGGTGGTTGATTAGAACACCAGTGCATAGTATTAATTATATATATATATATATATATATCACTAAAAAATACTTACGGCTTTAATATTTGTGGCAACAAAAACAACGTATATACAACAGCTCCCTATTTGATAAGTCAGCAATAATGTATTGCACACGATTCTGGAAAACAAAAACAATATAGAATGTATCAACTCAAGGTTAATATGTACATTTCATCAGTTTTAGTAAATTTATTTATTGAACTTTCATTATCTAGTTTGGTTTCCTACATCTTTGTTAAAACAAATTTACTGTTTAAATTTTTGCTGCACCACTTGTTAATAACTTTATCTTCTCGCCATAACCAAATAAAATAATCAAAAATCTTACCCAGCATAGGGTGCCAATTTTCTCAAGCGTTTCGGGCCCAATTCTAACGCTGCTTTGGCAGTTTCTGGATACGTCATACTGGGCACCTTCTTCCGCCTACAAAGCTCGTATTCGGATGAAATCTGTGAATTAAAAAAAAAACATAATATGTAAGTTTTACAAATTATTAACTAAACAAAATCACCTTAAAATAGTTTATCATTTGACAAAACTTCATCAAGTGTGACAAATTAAAATTTGCACTTGTGATACACACAACGTTTTTCCTACAGCTACATTTTAAATTAGTGTTTTAGTTTTTAAAAAGATCTGCTTTACAGAGGTTAGTTCCATAAAAATCAACTTTTTCAAAACATAGACTACATCAACTCCAGCTGTACAGTGCGAAAAGTATTACTTTACCGCGTGCCAACTGTTTAGCCGATTACTTGACGCTGATCACATGTAGTTTAGTTTGCACACTGCTATGAGTGTGCAAAAACGAACTTTATTTGACAGCTATAGGGAAAGAATATAGTCGGGTATTATGTAATAAATTAAACTAAGTTATAATAATAATACATTTTGGTTTATTTCCTATTTAATGTGTGTAACATAACACACTCAAAATTTATTTGATTAATTCATAGCCAGTGTTCAGGTAAGAACTCCAATTTGCTTTGATAATATTTTGGTTTATATTATTAAAATACCAATCCTAATGTAAAAGAAGTTATACAACTAAGGCCATCAACATCCTTGCATTATAGAATAATCCTAAATAAGTAAATGTAACTGGTGTTATTTTATGGATGTACATATTAATACTTTGCGTTATATTTAGTTTATGTAAAACTAATTAATAACATTGTGCGGGAAATGTGTAAGACCTTTAGTTTAATATGTTTAGATAAATGTGCTGATGAATACTATGTTTGTTTATATTGTATTCCGATTCTCCAACTAATGGGATATTCCCATTCTGATGTATACTTTTCAAGAAATGTTATTTTCTTCTTTTTTTTTTTTTGTAAATTAAGAAGTTTTAACTTAAACGTTATATATTACTTACACTAATAATTAGAAACTGCATTACATTTCTATTTAATGACTATATTTTTTTAAATATAATTTTTCTAACATGACTATAGAATATTTACTAGTTGCATCACATTTACTTACCAATATATGTATCGTATAAGTACAAAGAATTCCAATAATAATAGTTCCTATTGTCCCAACAAGATATCCCGAGTTGTGGAAAGCATTAGGCATAGCCAGAATACCTGTACCTAAACTGGCCTTGAGCATGTGGATTAGTGTTTCATAAAATCTGAAATATGTAGATCAAAATAATGTAAATTAGGTATTTCCACGCATTAAATGTAGAAAATAATTGTATAGTTTGATTGGTAATGTTTCTTTGATTTATCAATATTGCAAAATAGCTAATTAGTAATTCAAATACTACTTAAATATCCGAACAATATTGGCTGGACGGCTGTTCTTGCCGGATAGATAATTCATAAGAAATGAATAGATTCTTATTATTTACGAAATATTAAAATCAATTAGTATCCTCCAACTTACTAGAGGATTGTTATGCTCATTTCTTTATTATCTTGGAAAATTATAAATAAATATTGTTTACTGATTTCAACCATAAGTTTGAGAAATGTAGGGACCAGCTTCTTTGTAGGGACTTTGTTGGGTTAATTAGATTTTCATTATATCAATCCATATCCAGAATAAATAGATTTTATTTATAACAAAAACCTATAGAAGAAAATATGCCTAATTTGTTACACAGAATTGTTACACTATAGTGGAAAAAATAAAATATTACCAACACACCGACTAGATCTTTGGTTCCAAAGTGAAACAACTATATAAATAAAAATGTAACTTAAATGCTCGTTTGTTCAAAATCTCAAATCTCAAAAAGTTTTTCACCGATTACTTTCAAATTTTAACACAACATTACATTCAAATACTAGCATGTTTTTATATACTTTTTGAAAAACAACAACATCTATTGAACATAAAAACAACAAAACATATACTAAATATTTTACGGTAATGGGACCGCCATACTAAATAATAAATAAATATGTTTATTATTGATACAGTAATCAGCTGTTTGCTTTAATATTTTCATTTTCAGCTGATGTCAAACTTTGAAGCAATTAGTATTTCTAACTTTTAGGTTAGGTTTTTATTAAAATGTAGACCTGAACCTTGCTGGTTCTTTTAACCTTTAATATAACTGCTGTTATAAAATATCCGAAATAATTTGATTTGGAAATTTATCATTATTTACCATCTTAGCTGTGGGGTTATTGTTAATGCTACACCTTTATTATAAAAAAAAATAACATAATTGTGTGTATCGAAGGTTCCAACGAGGTTGGCATGCAGGGCACGCAGGATATTTATCCCAGTAAGCAAATAAATGATTATGTCATTGTTAATAAAATTAGTTTATATCAAATATTTTTGGTTAGTTACCAAGATCACTAATTATATAGATAGGCATCAAGCTTGTCAATTTGACAAAATAAATAACATTTTTCTTATTTCATAAAATATAATTTCAAAATAAGTATTTAATGTAATAAATAGTGTTATACAAAATCGTACATACTATGTTTAAAGTAACATTTCAATAAACATCTAAGAGACAGATTTATGTATTCATTTAAATCAATTTAAAAAGTAATACTGGCCATGTTATGATGCCTACCATGATTCTGATAATGTTAATAAAGTAAGTACTTACGTAGTCGAGTGTTTCACATTTCTATGTATGTAAGGATTATACTCTTCACCCGCATCTTTTGGAGGTTTCTCAGATACGTTGTATACACTGTGCATGCCATTGACGCCATTTTTGTAACTGAAACAAAAAATAATATGTAATTCATTGTATGAGTTTATATACACAACTAACCTAATTTTATATTGATGTTTAAAACGTTTCATTACTGAAATTATATTTATATAATTCAACGATTGTTTTTAAACTTAGGTGTAAATTTGTTTAAAAAATAATTAAAAGCAAACGAAAACGTTAAGGCGCAAATTATTTGTAAATTTATTAATACGTTCCTTCTTCTTCTTCTGTGGGCGGTGCAGAACCTTATGCACGTCAGCCTTTAGGGCTTATTGCGCTCCCACGTAAGGATGTTGATCCCTCAGATACCCTTGTCAAGATCCATAAGCCCGTTGAACTTAAGAATCCTCTTAACAAGGTTGTCTTGAGGTATGGTTTGTCCCTTGTTCAGTCTGCCAAAGGTTTCATAACTGAACTGTTCCAGCCTCTCACACTCATAGATTAGATGTTCTGCAGTTTCCTCATGCAGGCCACATTTCCTGCATTTAGGATTTCAAGTGAAAATTCCCATGTTCTTCATGTGTTTCCTAAGGTGGCCACGTCCTGTGATTAGAGCGACCGCCTCCAAATATTAATACGCTACACCAGTGAATTTGCTTTAACATTGACATTAAAAGGTTAATGATGTTTCAAATGGTTCTAAGTTTTATCTCTCTATTTTCGATATACCTTGTGTTACTTTTTCACTCAAACTGACCAAAACATCTTTTTGTTAATAAATAGAAGAGTAATGGCTAATTGTAGTTTCGAAATAACTCTAATCCTATTTAAATTTTATTTACGTCATGTTTTTGCTTTATTTGCCTTAACGCTAATGTCTTTTAAAACTAGTACTCATGTCCATACTATCCGTTTAAGCATAATTAACAGATTTCCCTAATTTTATTTCAACAACACAGTTTACTGACAGAACATCAATTTTACTTAATTGATTCTCTGCTTCGAAACATGTCGATGTTATACTTTTATATGGCAAACATTCACTATATACAGAGCGATTCAGTATACTATGTGGCAATGTCTCGGTAGCTCATTCTATAGCTAAAAGTAAGAAAGAAAGTTCAAACTTAGGCCCGAAAACGCTTCGTTTTCCAAATATCCGCCATTTTGTTTTTTGTACAAAATAATTCATATCTAAGGAAATGTTTGACTGGTTGAGTTCAAACTTGTCATGAAGTTTAACCTAACAATGACATATATCAAGAAAAATAAGCGATTATATCCAATCATGCGTTTCAAAATGGCGGCTGTTTGAATATTTCAATCCTAAATTACTCACAAACCGTACATTTTAACAAAAAATAGTAAGATACCTTTTTTGTAGCCCTTTTGATTGCCTATTGAATTGTGTAACCGTCAAAATCGGTCCTAGGATTATAGTTAAGTTATGTGTAATATTTGGTTTATTCAACCGCTGCATCCTATACTAACACAGTAAACTCAACTATATTGTATGTACGTACATGTGCTGTTATTATCTTTAACTTAGCTACTATCCTACATCTGATTGTTTTGACCATGAGACCATCTGTTAGGGAATCAAAAGGGCTACAAAAAAGGTGTCGACATTTTTTTTGTTAAAATTTATGGATTTTGAATAATTTAGGATTGAATTCTTCAAACAGCCGCCATTTTGAAACACATGATTGGATATAATCGCTTATTTTTCTTGTTAGGTTAAACTTCATGCCAAGTTTGAACTCAGTCGGTCAAACATTTCTCTAGATATGAATTATTTTGTACAAAAAACAAAATGGCGGATATCTGGAAAACGAAACTTTTTCGGGCCTATGTTTATATGAACTTTCTTTCTTATATTTAGCTATAGAATGGCCTTCTTAGACATTGCCGAATAGTTCTGAATCACCCTGTATATTAAAACCATTCATTGACCTTATTTGGTTTAAGTCAAGATTTTTCTATGATTAATTTGATGACTTTGGACATTGAAGATGTTTGCATTTTGGGTATCCTTTTGCATAGGGATAAGCTTTCGTTGAAAATATCATTAAAATCTATTATCTCTGACAATATAATTGTAATAATTTTATTAGGTTAAAGTTTATTTAACAGTAAGTTAGGATTTCTTTTCCCCTGCAAATAAAAGATATGTAATAAGCATTTACCTTTTCTCCGGCGTGTACGAAGGAAGGCTGTACTTTTCTGAAGGAGCTAAGGTTGTTTTGGACTCCAATATCAAACCAGGGTTGTCTACACCAGACTGGAAAAATAATACAAAAATATACATTACAAATAAATTTCAAGTTTATTCAAAAATTTTAAAACACTGGTAAAAAATAAATTACGCACAAATATTATTCGAATTTTATCATAAATTAACAAAACTCAGTGAAAACATAGAGTCGAGATATAAATTTAATTATTTAATGAAGTACAAACAGTTTCGTTTTTTAGAAGACAAAAGCAAGTATACATTTATATGAACAATATGAAATATTGTTATTATTATTACTAATTATTTATTTATTTGTCTGAGAATTGGTTTTATTTTGTTAAATATTTATTTTACTTCTAATATTATTAGCGAATTTCCATAGGAAAGCTATTGCAGTGACCCTTATGGTAAAACCTAAGGTCGGGAATAGTAAATGAGCACCGATCATGGTCCCCAGAATACGTTTTGGGGTGTTATTAAAAATTATACATATATGTGTGTGTGTTCGCACTCTAGCGTCCGCATTTTAAGTCCGATTTAGTCCAAATTTCTTACACACGTTGATTGTCTACGTCACTCGGACGAATTCGTTAGCAACAACCGGAAGCACGTTTTTTTACCGGAAGTAACTATTTTTTGAGATTTGATTCTACGAGAGTGAATCTTTTTAGAGTTAAAAAAAATACATGTAGGATACTATTCTGCACATTTTGTTTTTTTAAACGACCTTATAGCTCGCTTGGTCCCCCCAAATCAATCAAAAACGTAAAATACCATAAATGTACCCCGTGCAAATCCACGTGGTGGATTTTACCATGGAGGCATCTTCTGATCCAAGGCCGACGGCCGAGTTTGTACGCTGCGAAGCGAAGCTCATAACCCGATGCCGCCAGGTCGAGTTTTTCCGCGACGAGTGGAGCACGTGAGTCGAAGCTGTAGGCTTAGGTGCAAAAAAATTCTACTAATATATTTCGTACACAGAGGCAGCTATTCAGCACCGTCGTGAGTAGACCAATTTCCCAAATTTTTGATTGAAATCCTAAAACATAGGCCTATAAACTTAATTTTAGAAATTAACTCAACTCGCGTCAGCGGTTCAGCTGCGTGGTCGAATTATTCATTAATTTATTACCGTTTCTATTTTGGTCATTAGAAATTTATTATTATCATTTAAATTTTTGTCTCATTCTCGTTAGTTTAACTTGGGTACTCATTAGTACTAATTTTAACAAGGTCGTAAGTATTTGTTATAACTATATCGCTGATATTTTTTAATTATGTCTAGAAGAAAACATTGTTCGATCAGCTAAACGTGAATTGTAGTTGCATTTTGAATTACGTACAACAAAGTCCGAATTATTCCAATTTAAAAATCAATACATCAAAATATTCTGGTTTTAAGTTATTCTTATAGCCTATTATTCAGATATTAGACAGACGTCTTCTTTCTGTAAATTATATAAATTATCGCTCAGTCCATTAGAAATTTTACAGTAACATGAAAGTAGCAACAAAACATACAGGGTGGGTGAAAAGTCTGAAAGCGATTAATATTTCAAACCTAGGGAAAATTTGAAGGTAGGAGTATTACTTACTCTATGTAAGTATTTTATTAACATTTCAAAAAAATGTATCCGCCATCTTCAATGTAACTTTGTTTTTTTAAATAGAAAAGTGGTCATGTGTTACATCATTCGATGTAGAATTTCAAGAGAAAACCAACGGTGAAATTTGCACATCCATATCTTTAACTGACATATCGCTGGCCAAAAAACCAATGAAATCGCGTTTTCCGATTTTGCCCCATTTTGCTGTACTATATATTTTTTTTATATTAATTATTATTCTTTTTGGATTTAGAATTAAATAAGCTTTGAAACGATATACCACATAACGATATTTGGGAGTATTTGGTTGTACCTCTCGAAATAAATTTTGAAAAAAATCAAAATGGCTGTAAGTCAAAAATTATAAATACTCCCAAATATCGTTGAGTGACATCTCATTTGAAAGATTATTTAATTCTAAATTCAAAAAGAATAATAATTAACATTTAAAAAAATAATAATAGTACAGCAAAATGGGGCAAGTAAATATTAGTAGTAAATAGATGCTACATAGGAAATACAAAACGCATTTCCTATGTACGAAAATGTAAGCAGGACGTTTTCTTAATATGAAGAGATAATACAATAATTTTCAATTGCGAGAGGAATGCAGTACATATCTTTTAAGTCCTGGAGTGTTTTACTCCACGTTGGATTAACGTTTCATTCCATCCCGTTTATTATCGCGGATGATTTATTGTGGTAGATAGGATTTAGTGGTATTATTTTATCTACATAAAATGATCTTAAGTGGCTCATTGCAAGACCACATGAATACATGCAGGCCTACACCTTAGAAACACATTTAAACCTCATTCATCTGGAATAGAAAGGTTTATTTATCACACATCACTCCTACAACTTATATAAAAACTAATTACAAACTTTTCTCTATAATATAAAAAAGTGGAAAACAAAAATCCTGCAACATTACTTAAAAGTGTGATAAATTAGGTAAACCTTAGGTTTCTGCCTGATTAAGGTTTACTATCATAATAAAATTTTAAAAAGCTAAGTTGTAGTGCCCTATCATTAAACATTATCAATAGGCCTATCCACACATTACAATTTTTAAATTGGTGCAAATTGAAACTTTTTCTGTTTAGAATTTAAATAAGAATGGCTTCATTTAACTAAAATATCAATTACTATAAAACACCACACATAAAAACAAACTGTATGTCCATTTCAATGTCCATTTCAGAGGTAGTACTGAGTAAACTATTTTAAAACAACTTAAGAAATGGGTAATTGCAATATCCATTTCAGAGGTATTACCATATTACCAAGTAACAGTAAACTATTTTAACATAATTTATGAAGTGAGGAAGCATAATGTCCATTTCAGAGGTATTACCAAGTATATAATCTACTATTTACACATATGTACTACATATAGTAGAGCGTGACGAAAAATGCGTGACGGTAAAATCCGATTCACCGCCAGCAAAATTTTTAAAAAATTTTGGACGCAGTGGGCCTACAGAAGGTTTCACTTCAAAATACATCTTATAGCTGACAGCCTTATACATGGCTTGTACATGAAAAAGTCAACAGAAATGCACACTCACGATTTTTTAGATGGGTTTACGTTTACAATGTGTCTTATTTATAGGAATAATTTTAGTAAATTAATGTATTTCTATTTCAAACACTATCGATATGTATAGATATTTTACTGCAACACAAGAAAACTAATAACTTTAAATTGTATTCACAAATATTTCAAAATTGAGAGAATATCAAAATATCCAACACAAGGGAAATTTGCATTCCTGGGTCATTTAACAACTAAATGCGTTTAAGTTTAACTTGAATGCTAACCACAGCAGAACCTCAATGTCTTTAACACTAAGAAGACAGGAAACGGTAATTCACACAAGGCCTTGAATTCCCACAATAGTCGAAGCAATATGTTAGCGAATTCTAAGTTAAAGGTCAGAACTGGGCACAATGTGAGGAAGAGTTGTATCAATGTCAAGGTCGCCCTTTACCTCAAGGCAGTCACTCGGTAATGGTACATGGTACATGACGTCACGTGTTACATAATTACTATGTCTCGCCGCGCCGGGATTGACTCACATTCTACTTGGAAGTCACTAGGCCGAATCTGTACACACGACTGTAAAACAATCACCACGCTTTATACTGTGCCTTGATACACTTCAAACATTTTGACGGTAGGTTTGAAATGTATGGCATGGTAGTTTTGTTTGTGCAAACGTTTGAAGCGAATCGATCGAGACCGAAAAAGTTTACGCAACACTTTAGGCTTGACAATAAGGTTCGAAGTGTATGGTAGTGTTTGCGCAAACATTGAAGGGTTAAACATCTCTGAAATCTCTCCTAGTATTTATTCGGTGTGATTTTTTTCTGTTGAATTAAAATGTAAGTAAGTCAAATTATTATATTTGAATGCTACATAAATCATTTTACGGCAATTGATATATCATGAATTTACCATTACATTCATTCAGTTTAACTATTAAATGGGTGTTGAAAATGTATATACATTTGTTTTGTATTGCATAATCTTCCTCCAGTAAATACTGTGAAACAAACATTCATATAATTATTTAATTTTAACAACTAATTTATAATTATGTTATCGTAAATTTCGCTCATTAAATTGAAGGAAAAGAACTGTCAAATATGTAAAAAAACAATTACGAACAATTACGAATTTTGAGTTTTATTAAATTCCCTGGAATATGTTTAGCTGTTCAACATAGGCTTACACAGCAGATTGAGAAAATTGTGATTTTAATTGTGATTCTGCCCGCCAAGAAAATCGAGAACGAGACGGCGACCAAGAACACTGTTTACGCGACAGAACAAGTACGGGTTTTCACCCTCCCCTACCTCGACCCCTTGTGGGTCAATGATGTTGATTTTTCGTACACCGATTTTCAAGAGGCCCCTGAGGACGTGTACCAAATTTTAATTTTAGGGACCATCAGATCACGGAGCTATGGAAATATTAAAATCGTTATTTTTTAAGTTTTTCTACTTCTTGTTCTTGTTCTTTGACAGGACTACAGCCTCACAAATAAATTTCAAGCCATCCCCAAACAACGTTGATAGAATTTTGAAGCTCTCCGTCAATCAAATCAGCGAAATTAACTATTTTACACAGGTTTCTATGTGCACATCAAGACCGAGGCGCGAAGCACTGAACATGCTCCTTTGGCGGGATTTCATTCATATCAATTCTTTTTTCAGGTATGGAGGTTTTCTTGCAAGCAAATTTATACAACAGGGTTGTTTTTTGGGAAATTTAGTTATTTGTTTCTAAAATTCACTTGCTTGCTATTAAATTGTTTTGTTTACAAACAGATCATAACAGTAATTCAAAAATTCCAATCTTTATACTTCACAAAAAATGTACTTAAACTTATACCTTTTAATTGCAGTATGTTTACCTGCATTATTCATGGCGGTCCTCTTCTAAAAAAAAGACCTGAGACATAACCTAACCTAACTTATTCAATTATTTATTTAATTATTTTAAAGGTCATACTGTTTATAGGTAGAACTATCTTAAGTTGAAACTTTGTTTTGTTACTGTACCGTCGGGTCAGTTTAACCTCAACTCTGGCGCTAACAGTCGGACCAGTTTAACTATTCCCTTTTTATTATTATCTCTATGAATCCTGTAGTATTGAGTACACGTTTGTGAAAATTTATTAAAGTAAGTTAATAATTTTTTTACGAAAAATAAATGATTTCTAAACATAAATTGCATTGTTTTAAATTGTATTTTTATTTTCTATAAGTAAATTGATAGTTAGGCTTACATTTTTTTAATAAAAATAAACTTGTTTCCTAAAATCGTCTACCCTTCAACGGAAAGGAGGAATCACGTTTATAGATTTCAGAGTTCTCGCAAGGTTCGACTTTTATTTCTTTACTTACAATGATTTCCTTACTAACATCACATTTTTCGCGTTGCCTATTGACGGTCGACCTTTATGGTTCTGCACAGACGTGTTTTCCATATCGGTAACAGATGTGGTACCGATAGTTTGACATGGAGAGTCAGGAGACAGTTTTTATTAGGAGTGAAGCTTGTTTTTTACGAGTTAAGGGACGGATGTCCCCTTGTTTCTAACAAATTTAAATACATTCGAAAACAGCCTGACATATATATGTATAATAGGCCTATTGA
>JAGFPH010000061.1:248167-259195 GCA_018207615.1 Philaenus spumarius | reverse complement strand
ATGGCTTTATTGCAAGGAAAGGTTCATTTTCCATATTATAAAAAAAAAAGCTGTCAAGGATAACAACTGTGCACACGTTAGGCCGTAGGCATGTTGTGGCACGTGATACGCGCATGGTCTTATTTTACATTATTGACACTTTGATACGATAAATGCAAGGAAATTGTAATACTATTAACGACACATTCAGACTGTTATTATGTTTGGTGATTACAGACATCGGATTATTTCTATTTCTGGTGTGTGAAATACCAGGTCGAAGCAGTTCCATAGAGGTCTCTGGAATCTCGCATCGAATTTGTAAGATACATATTTGTAATATTCGAGAATTTGTTTGTGCATAAATGAACTACGACTTGTCAAAAAGCTATTAAACCATCAATCCTTATATATTATTTCTCAAATGTGTTTTTTGTAGCAATGACATATCTCTCTCTTAATTCTTCATCAATATTAATGATTCAAACATCATTTTAAAGCTTAAAAGGCGCCATTATTCGTTATTTCATTGTTTTGATAATGAAAGGCGCCATCTATTAACAATCTGTTCAACTAACATGACAACTGCTGTTATTTAGTTCATATGGTTCCTAATTAAAGTCACCATCTGCGATATCTACCTTAATTCTTCAAGCATCATTTTAAAGCTTATGTTCCCCACTATTGACGAAAAATAGACAAATAGCTTAAAACTTATGATTTTGTTTAATAAAATGTATTTAAAAAGTTTCAGATGATTCCTAATGGAAAGCACAATCTATTAACAATCTGTTTAACTAACATAACATCCGTTAGTTAGATTGTTTACATTCTATATGCAAGTATAATCTATCACGCAAATCAATTATATTAAACCAACCTAAATAAATAAACGTAATCATAAATCAGGTAAGTACTCCTAACTTGCGAAATATTCGCAAGGGTCAGCTAGTATTGTTTAAATATTATTTACTTTAACAGAACGAAAACACGATTTTAAGTTAAATTACTCCAAAAAACGAAATACTTCGTAACAAGTTTTCTTTTCTAAAAACTTACTGTTGTATATACTTATGACTAAAATTAAAAATAAGTCCCATCCCATTAGCAATAAAGTAACTGTTCACCAGTGACATTCTAGGCACTGTAAAGTGTGTACTTGACTCACAACATCGTTCTACGATTTATTCTAATGGTATTGGCATTCTTAAGTGGAAGAAAGTATTCCTAGCGTCCTACAAAATAAATTAATCCATACATATGCATTTTTTTCGGTTCCAAGTCACAATTAAATAATACAATGAATTACCTTGTAATGTCCGTCTTGTGACTTCAAATTGTTTTTTCATCTAATTACGTTTATTACATGTTTCGAAGACTTCACAAATTCATCATCAGATACCTCTTGCTTTTTTCATTCATTCGAGGAACTCGTCACACATTAAAATCACACATAACATTTACACAAACACAAAACCATTAAACAGTCTTCTCCAGCACCGGTGTGCACTCTAATAAGTCCGGTGAAGCATGATCTTAGATAAATGTTTGATAGCTGTTGATAAATGATGTGACTGGAAAGACAGCTGATCATTTAAAATTTCATCGGAATACAAAGAGCACCTTCCCAATAGCAAAAGCAATATTGCCAACTCTAATTATGCTATAGCCACTTGTTTGATAACAATCACGGACCAGGTGAGTTCCATTCCAGTGTGTGATTACACTTATGCACAAAAGGCGGAATAATGAGCACACAAGAGGAGTTTGAGATTTGTAGGGCGTTTAAAAGAAAACCCGATGACATTTTAAATGATCAGCTGTCTTTCCAGTCACATCATTTATATTGTCATTGTATTGTATAATCCATACGCTCATGGATTCTCAGTTTTCTACTCCTGCCTCCCTTCACTTTCTTAAAAAAAAGTAATTTCATTATATTAAAAGCTTCTCTGAGACGATTAGAATTTAGCAGACCTTATATTTCAGACTCATGTTTGTTTGGTACCAAGTCACAATTGTTTTATATAACAATGATTCACCTTATTTTGGTTCCACCAAAATTACGCGTTGCAGAGCGTTTGCTCTATCTTCAGAGTATATTAATGCTACTCAACCGAGATTGTTAACACATTAAGATTTAACAAATTATATTACGGACAAAACACAACACTTAAACATTAAATTAGCTCGAAAGATTCGATGCGCATCATGTCAATGCCCGAGGATGACTGAAGTCTCATATTTGTATCTCCGTAGTGGTGTTTATTTAAGATTATTATCTTGGATTTTAATGGCTGTATCGTACAATGTATTTGAGTAGAAATTTAGCTGATCGTTCATTAAACTGTGCACATCATGCTTAAAGGCTTTATACAAAGTGTAGAAAAAGTCTGGGACCGGTTTAATATTTCGTAAATAAAGAAAATTTGAAGGTAGATGTGATTGAGGAACCTACTCTATGTAAAAATGCTATTTTATTAAGATTTCAACAAATTTATCTGCCATCTTGGATCCGCCATTTTGAATGTAACTTTGTTTTTTTAAATAGGAAGGTGGTCATTTGATACATCATTTCGATGTAGAATTTCAAGAGAAAACCAATGTTGCAATTTGCACATCCATATCTTTAACCGATTAAAAATGGCGGCTAAAAAACAACGAAATCGTGTTTTTCGATTTTGCCCCATTTTTCTGTCAATAACAAAAATAATAAAGGGGTTAAAGGGACTTTATGAACACTCTGTATAAGTTGATAACAGTTAAAATATCAGTTTTAACAAACAGTGGCTTGCAATGTTCCAATATATCCGAGTTTGTTAATAAACTCAACACTTTTTTTTAAGAATTAAAATTGTGTGAATTCCTATTCCATTTCTCCAGATAAAAGTCCATATCTTAAAAAAACTTTCAAAGAAAGCAAAGTATGACATTTTTAAATATTCAAAAGATACTTGACTCTTAAGATAGACTAATAAATAAATCACCAATGACAGTTTCTGCTTAACATAATTTACATGCACTGACCAGGAGAACATACTATACATTTTGATACCAAGCAAAGTTACAACTTTTTCATAAGCAGGTTATAACTATGTTTATATTTATTTTGTAGAGTGACTATTTATTTTGAATGTTTTCTTCGTTTAAAAACAGTCCATTTATTTCAAACCAGTCATTTGCTTCGTTTAAAACACTAGTTGCTGCACTATCCAATTTAAAAATGTCTTTGTGACTTACAAGTAAAGAAGTGTCGTCCGCATAAATTGTTGCGAAAGATGAAACATTTAAACTTAAAACATTAATTAAAATAAAAAATAATATTGGGCCCAACACCGAACCCTGAGGAACGCCAGGAGTAGTATTAATTATTTTGAATGACTGATATTTATATCTGCAATCTGTTTCCGGTCTCTCAAATATGACTGAAAAATGGCTAATTCTTTACCATGAAACCCATAAAATTTAATTTTTCTCAACAAAATATCAGGAAAAACACAATCAAATAGTATACTCAAATCACATAATATGACCAGAGCAGGACGATTTTCTTCTAATATAATATGTCACGTTTGAATCGACGCTAACGTGATACATTTTTTTAAAGTGTAAACTTCTATAGGCGCACCACGTCCAAAAAATGTGTATTCATGTGTGTATAGCAGAGTATATAGTTTTCTTGCTGGGGGTGAATCGGATTTTACCGTCACGCGTTTCACCACGCATTAGAGCAAACGCTCTATTTTGTGAAACGCTCCTAAAGTGAAACGCTCTATTCTGTTTGAAAAAGTTTTGGTCTTGCCGAGATTCGAACCAGCAGAGTCAATCACCAGCATTAGCCGGTTAGGCCACGATCGCATTGCTAATTTAGTATATTTGAGTTGGGTATATAAGTGTAACGGATTGTCCTACGTCATAGGCTTATTCTGTTAATGTTAATACAATGTATAGTTTAATTAGTAATACCTCTCGAATGGGCATTGTGCTTCCTCATTTCGTAAGTTGTATTAAAAAATGAACATTGTGCATTCTCATTTCGTAAGTTGTGTTAATTAAAAGGTTACGCTCCTCCCGTGTGGTCTTTAAGCACACAATTAAATTTGTTTATTAATATTTCGTTTCATGTTTGATCTATCATCATAAAATAAACGTTTTACCATAACTTTTAGTAAGAACAACCTTAGTTAGAATGAAATGATTGTATGCTTTTGTTTAATGATCATAACTGAGGTTGTGAAAATTAAACTCAATTATATAAAAAAAAAAACTCCTAAATCTATGAACATTACTTATCGATACATAAGAGAGGAAAGTCATACATGATACTTTCAAAAATAGATACATAAATAATGAAAATTAACTTAATTATGAATAAAATACTAAATATAGATAATTACCATTCACTGCACTAAAGGTTTTAATTTGCGCGTAAATCCTTTTAGAAACTAAAAATTCTTTTGATTCAGCCCACACCTCGTGTTTGATGGTTATATAACACTGAGCCTTTACCTAAAGCTGCCTGATATATTGAGCATTAATCACCATGCATCACTAATTGTAATTACTTGTTAGTGACGCAGACCCATGTCATGCAGAGGTGTGTATGTTTTGTACATTTCCGAGTAGTGCGTAACCTTGGATTGTTCAGAATGTTTAGGTAGATTCCATAGATTAATACATTTATGGAAATATGGAGCAACGTGCGCAGAAGGATGCGTGGAAAGTAACAGATTTGTTTTATCCGTCATTAATTAAATTAATGTAATAGCGTAAAGCGCTAGTGAAAGAGCGATGGAATATGCATGTATACTTTTTCTTAAATATTTCTGAATCAATCTAAATTATAAAAATACTAGGTGAAACCCCTGCGTGCTCCGCACGCCAACCCCAATGGAAGGTATTAAAGTTTAATATGTTAACATAATAAAGGTTAAAAGAACCAGCAAGGCTCAGGTCTACACTTTAATAAAAACCTAACCCTAAAGTTAGAAATACAAATAATTGCTTCAAAGTTTGATATTAGAGCAAACAGCTGTTTTATCTGTTATTTTATTCAATTGGTTGCTAAGGTAATAAATATAAATGCATGTGTTGGTTCATCAGTCTAGCCTAACCTAAGAATTTGTTTCGACTAAATTTACAAATATCGAAATAAGAAATGTTTTTATCAAAATGAATTATAGCCTATTTACTCAAGGATAGTGTAGCTTTTTATTATTAAACCTATTTTTTTCAATCTGTTCAGTAGTTCCAGAGATTAATACAAACAATCAGTAGTCCCCTACATACAAACAAACAAATTTTACAGCTTTATAATATTAGTATATACATGTAAGTAATCCCATTAAGAAAATATATGGGTTAGCTTGAAATTTATAAAATATTCATTGAAATCAGTCTAAATATAAACAGAAGTACTTTTAAGCCAATGTCAAATTCAATTTCAACATACATTGATTTTTATTCAACGAAAATGATTTGACCGAAACCCAACCATATTTAGCAGGCGCATAACATTTGACTGCTCTTTTAATATGGGGAGTGGGTGCCTTTCTAATATAATTATTGTAGCTAATAATTAAAATGATTTTTCCTAATATGTTTGATAAGATATCCAATTCTGTAAATTCATTGCGAACCAAAATGTGTGAAAAAGCTATAGTATACAATTTATAAAAGTGGTAGTCATGCTAATACTCATCTCAAATTACAGTATTTGGATTTTGGTTGTCAACGTATAAAGACAAAATATTAATTAATTTCAATGTTATCGAAAAATATGTTTAGTGTATTTTTTTGGTTTATTTATTGTTTGTTAGTTTTAGAGAGGGGAGTAGTGGGATAAGTGGTTATTGTTTCATATATTTACAGTAATTTTATACTTTGATGTGTATTAATTTATTGTAAGAGTATTTAAGGGTTTGTTTACAATCAATCAAAGAAAATCAAGCGATAGAGTAATTTATAACAAATACAATACACGTTTATAACAATGGTTAAGTAACTACGTTCATAAATGTTATTAGTTTGAGACGGAGATATAAATATATAGTGGGTGGCAGATTGATCCCGTTCTCTATACCATCTAAACTCAACATAAGAAATTATATTTTTTAATAGCAATATGAGAACAGTATTGGTTGCATTTGAGAGCGAAGGGGCAGAAATTGTAATAATTTAAAACCCTGGTACTGTCAGACTCCTCAAATTGAGCAGTCATAGGGCTTGGCGTAAGTGGCAAACTCAATTGACAACTCTACTTGTATTGAATATTTTACCCACTAAATATCATCCAATCTCTATTGTTTTATTAAACAAATACCATTGGAAAGGAAATGTATTAAACTTTAATTTTTGTATTTACAAATTTATTTTAAAACGCATATTTACATTATGTAATCATCGTTTTAAAATTGTTTTTCTAAAAAGCTAATGCCGCGCGAGAAAACTCAAAGAAATTACTAAATTTTGTCACTTCTCTATGGCTCAATATTGTTCGACAGAATTGTTTTGTAAATAACATAAAGAGACCTTTGGATTCGTCAAGATTTGAACTTTCTAAAACTATCTTCCAATCCGTCTTCACTCTTATAGTTTCTAAAATATATAGTTTTCTGTAAACCCTTGCAATTGGACATTTTTTATGTGTCAATGAAAATTTTTTGCAATCGATGTATCTATTACAATTCGATATATTTGTATAGTGATGTTTATATCGATTTGAAGAGAAAACACAACCTTTCGTTTCGTGTAAAGTAACCACATTTACTGTTAGGATTTTATTCGTACAGTCCTGGGAAATACAGACATTTGTTGAAATGAACAGGAGCTGTTCCCACGGTCTGGCTACTCTTTGTTCTCATAGTCTAGACACACAGGATATGTATACTCTCCCTCCGTGAGAGGTTTTGTCAGTTTGATTTAATTTTGTGAAACATTGTGAAACACGTTTATAAAATAAGAATTTTCAAGTTTACAGTTCAATTCTATGATTTATTCTCTACACTTTGTTATAATATTCCATTTTTGGGTAAAGCATATATTCCTAAATTACTATTCAAACTAGGCCTAGTTTTAGTAGCAAGTCTTGTAGTAGGAACATAAAAACTGGTGTTTTAAAAAAAAAGAAGTTTGAAATTGATATATATTTTAATACGCTTCTATTTAGAACTAAATTACAAAAAAAAATACTACTTTTATGTAGGCCTAAAGTTGAACTTTTTCCTTTCGTTACTGAACATTTTTTATTTCTTGAGCTGTAACTTTGTAACTTTTACATCAATAATTTTTTTTCTGGAATATGTGCATTCTTTGAACCTTCCTCTAGAAAAAAGCTATGAAACAATTTTAGATTTTTGTATAGTTACTATATTCGGCGAATTTAAAAAAGTGCTTGCAACATGGCTTGGCATTGCAAAAATTAGCATTAACAATTGAGGGATAAAATGCGTGAATTAACACTATTCTAATAAATTAAGTTTAGATATTCGGAATAAATGTTCCCAATAAGTAAACTTTCACCGATGCACACAGCATGTACATAAATTGCAACATTGTCTGACACAATAATATGTTTAGCAATCTTTGATTATTGGTCTAATATACAAGACAACTTCACAATGAATGCGTCTAATTAGTTTTGCTTAGGGTCAAAACAAATTTTGCCGACCTAGCCGCTGGACGATCAGACCTTTATTTGATTACGTGTTTATTGTCATAAGTTCTTTTGGTATAAATAATAGCGTATGAACTTGGTTTATTTGTGGTCTACATTTTGGTTGTTTATGAGTACGGGACGGAAATTATGAAAAGTAAAAATATGTATTATCAACTATAAGAAATTATTATTCGCAACAATAAGAATAACAATTGTGGGGAGGGGATTGGCTGCTGGTTATACTTAGTAGATAACAGCAAGGTTAGATGTGGACGGCCTTCAGATTTACCTGTCGAAAGTGCAGTGCGGCCTTCAGCCTCACGTCAAAACAATGGAAACCGTTTTACCTTATTTAAGCTCCTATTTTAACATAAGTGGATGCATACAGAATTTAATTGTTTGTATTACATTTTTTATTTACTAATTTTGTTATTTTATATTTTTGTACTAGCGGACCAGGCAGACGTTGCCCTGCCCGAAAGTTTGCTTGACTGCTATTAGCCTAGCTGGTTGAACATTTTTATTTTCTATATTTGATAAACTATATACTAAGTGACATTTGAGATTAAGTTTGACATTTCAATATTTTCGTTTTGTCATTGTGCGATTTGTTGTTGTCCAAAACAAAATTCAAAATTGAGTGCAATTTCTCATTATACTTCGCCGTTCAATTCTTGTGTCATGGACGGACGGTATTTGGTGCTTGTCATTGACACATTTGGCGAAGGAGATGTACTCAGTACTTTTCGTAAGATTGGTGGTAATTGTAATAATGTGATTGCAAAAAAGATATTGTTGTTGTTGTATATATAAATATTATTATTATGAAAATATCACAATGCATATTTAATGTTTTAGGGGTTGTTATTACATTTTACCCCTTAGCAAAAGTGACAAAATATAAAGATGGTTTATTTTGTGTAGGTATCTTAAAAGAAAGAAATGTATCACATTTCAGCTGTCTAGCTATAATGAAAATATCACAATGCATATTAGTTTATTCTTTTAGGGGTTGTTACTACATTTTCACCACTTAGCAAAATGTGACAAAATTTAAAACTGGTTTATTTTTTATACCTATATTTGATTGTATTTTTAGATCAAAATAGTATTCCATCTATTTATTTATATAAGGTAGGTTGGGTTATTCTTTTATTTATTTAGTATTAGGAAACACCCCTGCTTGCTCCGCACGCCAACCCCGTTGGAACCTTCTATACACATAATCATGTTATGTTTCCTTTGTAATAAAGGAGTAGGATTAATATAACCCCAAAGCTAAGATGGTAAATAATTTTAAATGTTCAAATCAAATAATTTAGTATATTTTATAACAGCAGTTATAATAAAGGTTAAACGAACCAGCAAGGCTCAGGTCTACCGTTTAATAAAAACCTAACCTAACAGTTAGAAATACAAATAATTACTTCAAAGTTTAAAATCTGCTGTTAATGGAAATATTAGAGCTAACAGATGTTTTATCTGTTGTTTTATTCAATTGATTGCTAAGGTAATCAATGTAAATACATGTGTTGGTTCATCAGTCTAGGCCTAACCTAAGAATTTGTTCCGCCTAAATTTACAAATATTTAAATAAAAAAATGTTTTTATCAAAATAAATTATAGCCTATGTTACTCAGGGATAGTGTAGCTTATCATTAGTAAAACTATTTTGTCAATCGGTTCAGTAGTTCCAGAGATTACCCCCTACATACAAATAAACAAACTAATTTGACCTCTTTATAATATTCTTATAGATAATAAGTCGTGCATTCAAAAATTTAGTCGTTCTTTATTTGCAACTAAATACGTAGTTATGCGATTGCATTGAACTATTTACAGAAGTGTTCATTATTGTTTTCTGAGTTGTTCTAAGCTGTTCTGAACTTGGAAGATATTAATTATAAACACGTAAACAATCGACCAATAAATAAATCAAGAATGTTGGCTCATTTTTAGTTTACATACTAAAAGGTTTACATATGTACCGAGACAACGAGCACATAGTTGACGGAAGTTTACATATCTATTTTTGTTTAGTCAAATTACATTTCATTTTCACAAATTAACAATTTCTTGGAAACTCTATGGAAATAGTTACTGGCAAAGGCGGTTGTAACAAATAGTAAATATTAAAATATTACGGATCTTCGGTCTTGAACCCAACCAGATGTCTTCTAAGTTATAAAAGCACCTGTATTTTAACTTCCTCATTTTTATATTCACGCTTCTTATAACGCCAACTCTTTAGAATCTGGATTAGTATTTGGCCTGTATCAGGGTTACTGCGTGTTAACTTTATCAATGGATATTAAAATACTGTACATGGTAAAGATAAAAACGAGACACTTTCGGAATTGCTTTTATCACGACAAAAGCTGGTGGTGGATGCGTGGTAGATGTATTTATTTAGTTACATTATTGAGGCAAAAGAGACTTCAAGAATGTCTGTTTTGAAAATATTTATCAGTATAATACTTAAATCTTCGTTAAAAATTATTGATCATGCTAAATTTTACTGAGGTAGACAGACACATGTTCTAATAATTTATCGCTAAAATAAATTGGAAGGTTCTATTATCTATTATGCATGTAAAACAAAATATTGTAGAAAAATAAGTGCTATGACGAACAGCACTCGTCAGTGCATTTATATTCTAATTGTATTATGACAAACACCGCTTGTGCTTTTATATTCTATTGTGCCATGTCGAACACAGCTCGTCAGTGCTTTTCTAATTGTGCTATGACGAACACAGCTAAGAAAAAGACAATATTTATTTAAAAACTAGTGGACCCAGCAATGCTTCGCTATTGCTTGATTTATTTTAAAGGGCAGTAAAATTATTCCATTGCATTACATTGACTTAGGTTAAGTAATCGAAATGGGTTTTACGCCACTTAAGAATATAGGACTACACAAATTTCGATTTATAGTTTGTAAACCTTTATAGATAATACAGTAAATTTTTATCCTAATCTAAAAAAAACCGATAGTTGTGAAGAATTGTAAAAAACTTGATTCTAAATTAGCCCGATTGTTGCAAATAAACGTGTTTTAGTTCATTGTAGGCCTAACTTAAAATTATGTTCAGTTTTTATCCAACTCAACTGTTTTAACACATTATGTAACAAACAATGTTTGAATTGAATTAAAATATAGTACGCATTTTTAGTTGATTTTTGTTTTTGTTTGCTTTAAGTTTTTCAATCTAACCTAAAAAAGCTGTTAGTTTTGAAGAATAATAAACTGATTATAAATGCTAAGTAAAGTTGCTATGGTAATGAATGTAAACAAACATGTGTTTTAAACATGATGTTATTTAGCTTCCAAGAATGCAATTGTTATAATAATGGGTAATTAATTACCTTATTTTTATCCGTCGAGCACT
>JAGFPH010000061.1:235707-247767 GCA_018207615.1 Philaenus spumarius | reverse complement strand
AGTGCTCGACGGATAAAAATAAGGTAATTAATTACCCATTATTATAAACATGTGTTACTAAGCATTTTATTAGAACAGCGTTATGGTCTTAAGTTCATAGATAAAACGATGTTCATTTTTTCCCGAATATTAACATTTTCCAGGAAACTTTTCAAATTTTTCTTTCCATAAAAACCTAATTCCGACTATTACGAACATTTTAAAACAAAACAATAGAAAAATTGGTCCAGCCGTTCTCAAGTGATGCTCTTACCAACGAACAGCATTTCATTTTTATTATATAGATTATTGTATCATTAATTAATAAATTATGGCTATTTAATATAAAAGGGAAACAAATATTTAGATTCAGGTAACTATTTGGAAGTAATGAAACATATTTGGAAAGTATGTGGCATAAAAATAAACTACTTTAAGAACCGATTTTTGCTCTCGATCTATGCAACAGAAAATAATATACAGAGAACTTCCTAACCGTCATTTAAAAACTTGGGGATTTTTTTATTTATATGAAAATAATCTAAAAACTTAATTCCCCGAGGAGTCTATTTCTCTTCGCTGTCCGTCTGACCATCCGTATATTTTGTATTAAAAAATCTAAAAGTTGTACAAAATTTAACTGAATGTTGTTAATATTAGTTTCAGTTAGTATATAAAGATTCATTATTTGAGCCCAACTCGTTTCAAAATGGCGGCCATAAAGGTTTTTGAAATAAAATATATCGAAAACTAGTAACTTTACAAATTACAAACAAAGTAATATTATAAAGAAGTCAAATTTGTGTGTTTGTTTGTATGTAGCGGGTAATCTTTGGAACTACTGAAAACCGATTGAAAAATAGTTTTACTAATAAAAAACTGCACTATCCCTGAGTAACATAGGCTATAATTCATTTTGATAGACACACTTTTTATTCTAATATTTGTAAATTAAGTCGGAAAAAGTCATAAGTTAGGCCTAGACATGCATTTACATGTATTACCATAGCAACCAATTGAATAAAATTACAGATAATATTTGATCTAAAATGGTGTTTGATCCATTAACACCTGATTTCACACTTTGAAGCAATTATTTTTATTTTTAACTGTTAGGTTAGGTTTTTATTCAAGTGTAGACCTGAGCCTTGTTGGTTCTTTTAACCTTTATTATAACTGCTGTTATAAAATGTACGAAATAATTTGATTTGAACATTTAACATTATTTACCATCTTAGCTTTGGGGTTGTTATTAACCCTACACCTTTAGTATAAAAAACATAACATCATTATATGTATAGAAGGTTTCAACGGGGATGGCGTGTGGAGCACGCAGGGTTTTCTCCTAGCATATATATACATATATAAACAACTATCTTTAGTAAACTTTCAATAGATTTAAAAATTGGTGAAAAATAAACGAGATTTTATGTTTTTTTGCCAGACATGGCTATAGCACCTTCAGAATATGCTAATAGAATTACAATGGAATAAAAGTGTTTAAGGTATACATTTTAACTGGATTTTTATATAAAAACAGATCATTAAGCAACAGAAGATATTTGGACTACTTACGATAACAATAGAAATAAAATATGTTTTATGCGTTTCAATTTCTAATTTTGTTTATATAAAATTTGTTAGAACTTAATACAAAATCGCTATCATTTTCTTTGAGACATTCGCCAGGTCTGATGCCTGCCCGTGGCAGTTTTCAGGGCGGAGTTGTACTTTCAAGGGCAAATTAGAGTGTGGAATTTCTGAATAATGTTGTAGACAGATTGTATAATTCTGTGTGGTTTATTACAAGTATTTGTGTTTGAGAACTCATACAAGTAGTTGAAAATGTTCATTTATTTGATTTTTATACTTTTAATGATTACTTTGATATTATCTTCCCACCTTCAAGAGCTCGCATTTAAAATACGCTACTAATTATAATAACCTTGTCCACATTAATTATTATCAAAAGTTATACAAGAAATTTTATTTTTGTGACATAATTACTGAGTGTGGCTGGTATGTTTCAAACTTTATGAGTTATTATTTGCACTTTAATCGTTTCACACGTGACTTTATCAAAACGGTTAGTTTAATTAGTTGTAATAAGACAAATTTCATATACAATACTAAATAATCTGAAACATTCATTACTAATCGTTTGAACAAAATTCTATACGAAAAGAACAGTTGCGAAATTAATTCATGATTGCACGCACTTCTTTCTACTGATGCATTTTAAAATAATGTTTTAGTAACAGCTTCATAGTAAGTTAAATGAAATACTCATTATTACTCGTTACTTTCAACCCAAGCATAGGTTTACATTTATCATAAACTCTTATAATGAAATTCTAATGGCCTATTTTGTCCTACAGCTATTTAATAAAGTACGTTTTTCCACACTCACAGCACTGCGCAAACTAAACTGCGTGTGTTCAGCTTTAAGTAATTTAGGCCTACCTCTTTGTTTTACTTTATCGCACGGATAAGTAATTATAGGCCTACCTCTTTGTTTTACTTTATCGCACGGATAAACAACTGGAGTGCGGTAAAGTAACACTTTCGTAATCCAGCTGTTTACTTTGCGTACTCCACGCAAAGTAAACAGCTGATGTAGTCTATGTTTTGAACATTTTTATTGTTATCGAACTAATCTCTGTAAAACAGATATTTAAAAAACTAAAACATTAATTTAAAATGTAGCTGTAGAAACAACGTTGTGTGTATCACGGGTGCAAAGTTTAATTAAGCAGACTCAACTTTGCACGCTAGATACACAAATAACTATAACTGATCATTAGTAGCTTATTTTAATATTTTTGAACAAATTTAATTCCAAAAGTAAAAACAATATCTAGTTCAATTTACATTTTGACAAACTTTACTGTATACCATTATTTTGCTACCGCAGGAGTCTAAAAAACTAATGAAATACACAAGGCACAAATTCGTACATACCCGGTGCCCAGTAGGCCTATAATTTGAAATAATAGTTTTCACAATGAGTATAAACTAATCACAATCATGAGGTTTCTAAAAGCACACAAATTTACAAATTAAATAAATCTATTTTTTCGTGTTTTCGATTCGTGTTTTAGTGTCAGCCAATCTATGTACTAACATTTGCATGTACGGATGATTTGCTTTAACCTCCTATTGTGTATAAAATTTGATGTACATAGAAATCCTGTAGTTTTTCTTCCTCGGCTAAAATGGGAAATCTATTTTGTATTTTGAATGTGAGTTATGTATGTATCGAATACAATTCGATCGTCCTACGAGAGACAAATCGAGATTACAGAATCTCATCACATTAAAGAAGTATTGATAAAACATTAAATTTATTGTAAATATCAAAGCTAGCTAAGCTTTGTAAATATTAGTAATGACACAACTGGAGCACAGCCAGACAATTTACCTTTCTCTTTATAAATAATGAGTCCATAGCACAGACTACAACAAGCCCGTTTCTATTTGTCAATTTATGAACAACCTGTAATTATCTAGCAAAGAACGGCTAAGAAATATAAGCTACTACACGAGGCGAGTCTGGTAATCGCACCTGAAGGCGATGATGGTTAGAAGACTTGAATTTTCATGACCATTTTCATGTACATTTCAAATAGAAATGCTGTCTGTATATTTTATACAAGATTACCGTTCTTTTATAAAATTTAGTTATTTCTAGTCGATATTAGTTCTATTTTTTCACTCAAGCAAAATGAATGTATGGACGATTTCTTTTCGCTATTAATGGTATAGAACTGTCTTTTATGGGCCACCATTGGTACCTTGTAAATTATAAATCTGACAATAAACTTTAAATGGAGAACTTTCCTTTTTTTGAGAAATTAAAAAATATATAGTTAAAACATTTGTAAATAACCGCAATTTTCCAATATATGGCGGTCAACTTTCGAATTTCTTATATTCAAATAAAACACTATATTTTATGATGGTTTTGGATTTAACAAGATATTTTAAGACATTTTTGTCCTAGGTTTTTTCTTTTTTTCACGCCCTTTCGGAGTTAGAGGGTTATAAAAGTTTTAAAAACACCCTATCTGAGTGGAAGATAGTTTTGTATGGAAACAATGAAAACGCTCTCAACACTAATAAAGCATTGTTTAGGCAAACAAATAACTTTTTAAAATCTACAAATACGTTTTTGTTATTTTTTTTAACCATAATGCAGAGGAATTAAGTGACAAAACTACAGATTTGTCACACATGAAAAATCAAGTTGATAACAGATGTTCAAAACCAGCTGGTCATTCACAACTGTTCATTCACATTGTTGCAAATCGAAAGCCCTCTACAATGAAAGTTTATTAGGCTACAAGTTCTCATTTTAAAGTTCAGTTTTTTTTTTATATATTGGAAATTGGAGGTCAACTTTCGAATTTTGTAAGGAATAACCTATGTTTTAATATGATTTTAGATTTTACTGAATTCGGGATTCTGAATCAACTGATATTTGCTTTCGATAAACACAAATTTGCAACAAAGAGAATGGATAGCTGTTATCAACTTCTATTTTCATGTGTGACAAATCTGCAGTTTTTTCACTTAATTCCTCAGCATTATGGTTTTAAAAAATTTACAAAAACTGTATTTGTTGATATCAAAAAGTTATTTGTTTGTCTATACAATGCTTTATTAGTGTTGAGAGCATTTTCATTGGTTCAAAACGTTTCCATATAAAATTATCTTCCGCTCAGATAGGGCGTTTTTAAAACTCTATAAAGCCTCTATCTAACTTTTAGACAGTTAGTCGCATACAAAATAAAAAAAATAAAACACCAGGAACAAAAAGCCTTAAAATAACTATTTAAAAATCAAAGAAACGTTCTCCATTTAAAGTTTGCTGTCAGATTTATAGTTTACAAGATACCAATGTTGGCCCATTAAAAAAAAGTATGCTGTGACTCAATAAAAATTACATACTAAAACTACATACCGTAAAGTTTTATCATTTTCTTCTCACATGCTTTTGTTTTGCTAAACCAATGAATGTTTTCACTTAGATTCAGGAAGCAATACAGTTAATCAAGTATGAAATTCCACACCGCGTAAATTCCTTGAACCGCGCTATATCTCAAGTTTCTTTCCAACTAGGTAGAGTGTTGGCTAGTTCGTGACCTCCTGTTTTATTTCTTAAATTTCAAGGAGTTATAATTACCCTAGAGTAACTAAAAACAACGGACGTCTTATAGAAATATCTATAACTAACTGACCCGATTTAATCCGTTGATGTAATTCAGTTAATTACGTTGGTTTATAAATAACAGTTTTTAACGATTTATTTGATTTGATTGATTTACGTGATATATTACGTGATTAGATCTGTTTAACTAGCATGGCAGCTGTTAGATTGTTTACATTCTTATTGCAAGTGTAATCTATCACACAAATCAATCAAATAAAACCAACGTAAATAAATAAACGAAATTTACTTAATTAAATATATGAATTAAATCAGGAAAGTGGGCCTACTCCTAACTTGCGGAATATTCGCACGGGTCAGCTAGTTGGTCATTATAAAATACAACTTTTCATTTGAAATACACAGCTCAGCTCATGGAAGATGTTCAGTATAGTACTCAGCTGATGTCAGCTGTTTACTCGAAAACCTCTAAACTGGCAAATAGGCCATATTGTCCCTTCAAAATTAACTTCATCTTTTCAAATACTTGATTTCTTTGTTTAGAAATAAGCTTAAATCATGCGGATTATAGGAATTTTTATTACAACTCCTAATTTATCATAACTTAGTCTAAAAATTAGATTTAGACTTCAATATTATCTTTGATTTGGGATTATGATTAATTCTATACAAATGTTTGCAAAAGAAATTATTGTAAAATATGTGGGTGGAAGCATATCTCTATCTCGCCTAAGTTGGTATAGAAAATAAATAATTTAAAAAGTGTTTTTATCACAAACTTAAGGGTCGGTGTTATTAGTTTAAAAAAAAATTATTTTTTAAATAATTTATCTTTTAACTATTTAACTAAGTTTAATGTGCCAATAAGAAGACGACGCCTTAGCAGGCTAAACAACTTTATTTGAATATGGATCTGAAGACGACGGCATAACCGTCGAAACCGTCCACCTAGGAACCAATTTGGATCATTTGACGGAGTAAATACAAGGTAATTAACCTACAACATATTATTCAGTGTTATTGGCTTTCTTGCTCTTCTGATTTTGCATCTAAAATACAAGACCTTATTTTTAAGTAACACTTTCAGATATTTTAACACATGAAACAATTAATGTAAAGGAGTTCAAGATACTTAATCATTACAATCAAACAAATTAGGCCTAATTTAAGTCAAGTGTAAAAACCTACTATTAATACAATTTAGATAATAGTCTCGTTTGTCAAAAATTATATTTAAATAAACTAAAAATATAATCGTATTTTGCTAAAAAATATGACATAAACAAAGATCAAATATGTATATTAGCTAAACGTAAAAAATATTTTCTTTATTCTAGTACGATATAGTAGACCCATGAACGGATCCAGACGGGTTTCAAGGAGAGGGCTGTCTCCTATCCCGGGGATATAAAATATTTTTTTGGAATATAGTGCTTGAAAACTTATTTTTTAAACTATTTCACGAGCACCTATTTTGAATTCGAATTCGAATTAAGGATTAGGTGCTTTACCCAAAAAGGAAATTTTATTATAACAAATTGTAGAGAATAAATCATAGAATTGAACTGTATACATGGAAATTTTGAATTCTACAACAAAACTTATTTCACTTTGTTTCACTAAATTAGAACAACTAAACAAAACTCTCACAAACATATAGTATACAGTTCCAGCAGACGGGAAAAGGTAACGGCTAACACGCCTAGGAAGTTGAAAATGTAGGCCTACATATTTCACGGAAATAGTCTCGGAACACTAAACCAGGTTTTCCTTATATCAAACGAAAATATAGAACTTGCACTTCAAATCGATATAAAAATCACTACACAAATACAGTACATCGATTTGTAATAGATACATCGATTGCAAAACGTGCTTTCTCATTTGTTGAAAACTGTCCAATTTTGCAAGGGTTACAGAAAACTTCATATCTAAGAAACTATGAGAGTGACGAATGATTAGAAGATCGTGGTAGAAAGTTCAAATCTTGAAGAATCCAATAGTGTCCTCAACTTCTTCTCAAAACAAGTCCGTCTAACGGTTTATGTACTTTTTAAAAGTGACGAGTTTGAGTCGTTTGCTTGTGCTTTCTCGCGCGGTATCAGTCGATTTAGACAACTACAATTTTACAACGATTATTACATATGTAAATATACGTTTTAGAAGAAATTTGTAAGTGCAAAAATTTAAGTCTAAAACATTTCCTTTGCAATGATTTTTGTTTGATTGAGATTGGATAATATTTCGTGGGTAACATTATTCGATACACGTTGTGTTGTATGATAATACTCAATTGAGCAGTCTGCCACTTAGAAAATTAAACAATACACAAATTTGATAACCCAAAGGAGAGGATGCAGCCTACCTCCCCCCCCTCCTGGATCCGCCATCGATCTTTTCAACGAGAATTGAAGAGACGTCTTGTATTTGGACAACATTATCTATCCTTGATTAACCTTGTAAAACATAATTTCCAGAACTAATTAATTCTGATGCAATCAGTACTACACATTATTTATCAAAACAAACTATTTCAGTGCTAATAATGTTAAAGTGAAATACCTCTTACAATGATTGTTTAATCCTGATTCATGGACTTTGAGATATGTCAAGTACCTGCGATATGCAAATCCACATTTATTTAATTAGTTTGTTATTACGTATTACACTCGAACAAAGATAGTGATTTTGTTGTAAGTTCAAATTTTATTGAAGCATCATTAAAAATATAAACATTTAAAAGATTGCTGGTTTAATTAAGGTGTGCTTCAAATCTCCAAATAATAATAGTTTAGTAGCCAAATGCATACACAATTTAATTTTAAATGTTCTGATATTGGTCATAATAAAAAATTACAGCTCCTGTAAGGATATATTTAAGATTGCAGTTCATTTCATTATTTTGTTAATATAATATTATTATTTTAGTTTTCGTTATTTTGATTAGTTGCAGCAATGTATACATGTTTTTATTAATAATTAGTAACCTGGAATTCTAAAAGAATTACCCTCTCCTCCAACACTTTCCCAGATTACAAGTGTGTTTACCAGTTGAAGTATTCTAAATTACCATTATAATTATATTCTTTTATATTTGAATATTTCTGCATTTTCTCTAAAACCAGAGGTCAGATTTCTTTAAAGACGTAATCTTCTTTCAAAGCTAAATGCCCTGTAATATTAAACTCAAAATAAAAATAATATTCTAGATAAAATAGGCCATAATAAGCCCAATAATAATGACTTGTTCTAAAAAAACTAACCTAAAAATCGGTATGGAAATTAATTCTAGTTTAAATCAGCTGTTATGGAAATACATTGACCATCAGCTGTTATGGAGATCCAATGTAAATCTTTCACCAGCTGAAGTAGATATTTTAAATTGATAAATAGCATTTTGTTTTTTCTGTAGGCCTATTCTTTTAAATTATTTGAATAGGCCTATTTCAATACTTTCCCCTAAACACAGACTTTGAGTATCATGTAACAAAAGTATTCGATGTTAACTAATCGATGTATCGTATTACATCGATGTACAGCTTGCAGTACAAGTTGCTATGTATAACATCGATGTTTTGTTTCAAGTTGACATCCCTAAAGCACAGCAGTTTATTTGCCCTTATTTAATGATTTTCAAGTAGTTGTTAATTTTTCCAAAATATATTATTCTTACTTTCCTTATTTTAAATAATTGTGGTGATAATATCATTCCAGTAGTTCTCGAGTTATGTCTACATTTTTGTTTCCATAATATCCTTTCTCTCGTTCGTCATCTGTTCCGTGCCAGAACTCTATTTAATTTAAAGTACAGTTGTCAGCGATTCAGCCAAGTTATTCTTCGGTTATTACCACGTATACCAACTTCACAGATTAGAAAGTCCCCGCTCCTTGACCTGGTCTGTGCCACGTGATTTTGCACGTGATCTCTGTTTACTAACATACCTGACCACGGTCCAGCTGTCTGGAGCAGGTCTTTGCAAATTTTCCATAAAACCGGTTCAAACCGGACAATACAGGAACACGTAGAACGAAGAGTTGATTAAATTTGTCATGAAGCGCCTCTGTATTCAAGTTTAAAGAGGTATGTTTCTCCTTTGCATATTCATAGGATAAATAGATCTTTTATGGTAATGAGGCTTGTTCGTCTTTCAGCTTTGAATTAAAGAAATGTATTTTAAGTAAACATTTTTTTATTGTTTTCGATTAAGTTCAAAAGATTCGTAATCGACTACTTTCTCAATCAACATTAGGTTGTTTAATTCCTTTAGTTTCTTTTAGACAAAAACCTTTTGAAGAGTAAAATTCTATAGGCACACAACGTCCAAAAAATGTGTATACATGTGAGTATATAGTTTTCTTGTTGCTGGGGGTGAATCGGATTTTACCGTCACGCGTTTCACCATGCATTTTGTGAAACGCTCCTAATGTGAAACGCTCTATTCCATCTGTTTGGAAAATGTTCTAGTCTTGCTGAGATTCAAACAAGAAGAGTCCATCACCATATACTAGCGCCTTAGCCATTTAGGCCACGATCACATTGAAAATTTAGTGTATTTGAGTTTTGGGTATATAAGTGTAACAGATTGTCCTACATCATAGGCTTAATCTGTTAATGTTAATTCAATGTATACTTTAATTAGCAATACCTCTGACATGGACATTGTGCTTCCTCATTTCGTAAGTTGTGTTAAAAAATAAACATTGTGCTTTCTCATATCGTAAGTTGTGTTAAAAAGTTTACACTTCTCCACTTTTAATTTTTTCCTGACTGTCTGTCTTTCTTTCTGTCTGTTCGTCTTTTTTTCTGTCTGTTCGTCTCTCTGTTCGTCTGTCTGTTTGTTGGTCCGGGCTAATCTCCGGGATGGCTGAACCAAATTTGGGCGAAACTTTAATTTGCATGTAGAGGACCTTTCAGAAATGAATCTAGGCTACTTTTTAACCCAGAAATATTTAGAGTTCCTATTTAAAAATTGAAAAAATTTAAAAATTATGGAGAAAATTAGGAGTTTCGCAAACAGACGTGACCATTATAAATAAAACAACTGATTTGGATCAAGGCTCAACACTTTGATCTTGATCGTCTGAGTTTTAATTTACTGTGTAC
Organism: Philaenus spumarius; assembly: GCA_018207615.1. Lineage (NCBI taxonomy): Eukaryota > Metazoa > Arthropoda > Insecta > Hemiptera > Aphrophoridae > Philaenus > Philaenus spumarius. The sequence goes on along the minus strand of JAGFPH010000061.1, from coordinate 237,514 downwards.
TCTGGTTTAACCGTTAAATGTACATCAAAATAGTAGGCAATAATATGTTAACCCATAGATTTTAAATACACGTCAAAGCCATAGGTGTTAAATATACCTCAAATCCCGATTTGTAATTTGTTCGGGAGTTATGAGTAACGAACTGGCGTAAATGGGATTTTTAGCGTTTATTGGTGCATAGCTAATAATTTTCATAGGCCTAAAAGGGATACATAGATAGAGATTTGGGCAAAACTCACTGTGCGTTTTTGGGCCATGGAACTCGGATCTAAAATCGTTTTATTTTAATTGCGTGTAATTGTAAGTCATACCCGATAGTCGTTTTATTTATTTAGTCACATCTGCGAGCGAAGCAGTAGGTGCCAGTTATTATGTAAATATTACCATTGATAGTAAAACGCATAGGCGATAATCGAATGAATGGAAGAAATATTTACCAAATAATAATCATTCATGTTGATAAATTTCAACCTATTATATTAACTGTAAAATACTGGGCTAAATACAAGCACGAATACTTCACGTGATTCAGCTGACTTCAAGGACAGAGAGAAGAAAAAGAAGAAAACACATCCCGAAGAGCCTTAGGGTAACAACAAGACGGCCTTCTGCTGCTATTGATATATTCCCGAGTTTAAAAATGAAGGACGACATAATCAAACTTGTTGGGAAAGCCTAAGAATAATGTGGGATTTCCTGTGAAACTACACCAAGAAACCTTTAGTTATAAATAAAAAAACTTACATCTTGTCACAACTGTTTAAATTAAAGCATTGTTAGTATCATACTATAGGTTAAAAGTAAAAATATTTTGAGACAATCTGATTCTTATAAGTTGTATGTATCTTTAAAATCAGAAACAACTGTAAAGATGATCATTAATAATCTAAATAGTTTATATATACTGTAGATATATTTGTATATATATATACATGTGTAAGTTATTGTTTAGCGGTTCATGCCTAGAAGGAACTCTTTAAAATAGGATCACTCGTTTACCGTATGTCTATCTATCTGTTACAATCTACTTTCTTTGTAACATATATTTGTATGATAGTTATAAAATATGTTGGGCATTGCAGTTTAATACTCTAAAACATTTATATTTCATAATACTATAGTGTTGTTTCATTTGGTGCCGTCTCAAATAGTTTCATGGTAGAACATCAACACAATTTTCGTGGAATTTCGTGAAACCTAATTTTACAATTTATGCCCGAAAAAATTGATCCAACCCACAATGAACTTTCTATTTCAAAAAGTGCATCAGCTATTTTTTTAACAGTATCGTTTAATATAGTTCACAGAAAAACTATATCGGATTCAAATAGTAAAATTATGTAAAATATGTTTTTCTTTCGTGCTAGTGGTGCAACATATATATGTTTGGGAGCGGTATTATCAACGAAGTAATTCATTGGTATTGGTTAAGGGTTGGCTCTAGCTTTCGGCCATGTTGGCTGACACTCCATAAGAACAATGTTATATTAAAATCCAAATTTTCCCTTTATTTTTGATCGGAAAATAATAAACGATATGTCATTTTAAAGATATGGTCAATATGCATGCAAATGGCTTTTTAAAAACTAAGAAAAATATTTTGTTTAATATTTATTAACAATTTAAAACATTGATTTTTAATCTTTTTTTATGTTGTCACTATTAATTATAGCGAAAAATTATGAAGCCATTCGCCTGAAGAATTTCGTCCCCAAGATTTTGGTATATTTTTTTAAAACGCTATTGAACAATTGCGGGTTTTAAATGGATTTAGGCTGAGCAATGTCCGTGTAACCTACCGCCGCTA
>JAGFPH010000061.1:195650-235697 GCA_018207615.1 Philaenus spumarius | reverse complement strand
ATGAGCAATGTCCGCGTAACCTACCGCCGCTATAGGGAGTCGCAGGTTGCTTTCTGTTTTACTAGAGCCGACCCTTAAATGATTAGTTCAATATATATTAAGAATATGACTTATATATACGTTGTTGTTATTCATATTTTAAGATAAAAACACCTTTTCAATGCAGTGAAATAACATTATAGAAAACAAACTTACGCGTTTTAAATAGTCTGCATATTTGTATTATTATTTTAGTTAAGTACAACAGTTCTATAAATGGACTCTTTTTGGGCTGACAGTACGGAATCCTTGGTATACGAGTCAAACTCACACTTCTCCATGTTTCATTAATTTGTATAAATGATTTCATAATTTAGATAACTTCTATCATTCTAAGTAATACTGTCAAAAAAATAACAAAATTTGTTCAGGAGTTTGCTGATATTCTAAAAAACGATTTCAACACTTTGTGATTTTAGCTGAGCCACTCGAAAGTTGGATAAATTTGTTTTCTTAAAAACTGTAAACCTTGCGTTTATCACCACTAAAGTAGAACTTTAAACAGCACAACTCATTCTGTATTATATTATAATCAAAGTAACGGGTTGTCTGTGACAAACCTGTTTAATGTATCAAGTCTTTTTATAGATGACGTAAAAGAAGCCTATCATGTGAATATTTCAAATATATGGGTTGTATTTTAATTTCTTAAATCAAAATGAATGCTGGATATCATAATTCCACTGTAAACCGATAAAAACTATTTGCACTTAAAGTTACTATTTTTAAGATATAATATTATTGATACATTGCGGTGTACTAAGAGACTAAGAGGACGCATTTGTTTTAGGAGTTTAATTTGTAAATTTTATAAATTCGGTTATTTGTCATAAGTTATTTATACTTATGAAATAAATAATAAATCTAACTAAATTCTATGTTGAAAAAATATCATCTTGTTTGAACTGAAGATTTTTAGCTTTAATCGCCCTTGCTGTAACAGGTACTTACTTAGAAAATCATGGCCTATATACAAATTTATCAAAATATTTCTACTTAAAATTAAAAAATTAAATATTGCAAATATTAAATCAGTGTTAGGTTTGCTCAAACATTGCACAGAGTAATTTTCCTACAGCTGTTTAATAAAGTCCACACTCACAGCAGGGCGCAAACTGAACTACACGTGTTCAGCAGTAAGTATACCTCTTTGTTTTCTTTATCGCACGGCCAAACAGCTGGAGTGCGGTAAAGTAACACTTTCGCACTCCAGCTGTTTACTTTGCGTACAGTAATGTAATGTAAAGTAAATGTAGTCTTTGTTTTGAAAATTTTGATTGTTATGGAAGTAAGTTCTATAAAACTGATCTTTTTAAGAACACTAATTTAAAATGTAGCTGTAGGAAAAACGTGTGCATCACGTGTGCAAAGTTTAATTTGTCACACTCGATAAACTTTACCAGATGTTCATCTCGTGTGACAAACTCAACTTTGCAGCCTAGATTCATAAATAACTATTTTAAGTTACCTAAAAGTTTTTAAAATAAATAAACAGTGCATAAACCTACTTTTGTAAGATCTGTACAATACAATGTAAGTGTAGGTACTTCTGAATACCAGTACAGTATTTATATCCCAGGTTTTATTAAAAACCCACAATTTAATTATACAACAAACAATATATTTATGTAAACTTATTTAATACTAGGGGAACCCCGTGCGTGATCCGAACGCCAACCCCCTGTTGCAACCTTCTATACACATAAACATGTTATGTTTTCTGTATAATAAATTTTAATAATAAAACCAAAGTTAAGATGGTAAAATAATGTTAAAAGTTCAAATCAAATTATTTAGAATGCTTTATAACATCAGTTATTATAAAGGTTAAAAGAACCAGCAAGCCTCGGGGTCTACACTTCAATAAAACCTAACCTAAAAGTTAGAAAAACAAATAATTGCTTCAAAGTATGAAATAAGCTTATAATGGAAATATTGGAGCAAACAGCTGTTTTATGTGTTATTTTATTCAATTGGTTGCTATGGTAATACATGTAAATACATGTGGTAAATCATCATCTAGGCCCAACCTAAGAATTTGTTCCGACTAAATTTACAAATATTGAAATAAAAAATGTGTTTATCAAAATGAATTATAGCCTATGTTACTCAGGGATAGTGCAGCTTTGTATTAGTGAAACTATTTTTTCAATCGGTTCAGTAGTTCCAGAGATTACCCCCTACATACAAACTAACAAATTTTACCTCTTTATAATATTAGTATACATATAGAAGAAGACTAATATTAGTATAGATATAGAAGAAGACTCTGAACTATAACAATTTCTACTTTATTGAATGAATCGCTTTAGCTTCATTAATAGACCTGAATGAGTCTGATGGCATATTAATAGTGGAAAGTTTCAATCTATGCAGGAAACCTATTCAATTTAAGTCTTAGCCTTGAACTTTAAAGAGAATATCATAGTCTTAAGAGTTAAAGTACGTTATTATGGTGTAATATCGTCGCCATGACAAACTTCCTGTGCTGTTCGCAACAATGGGTTGAATAAAAACGGACTATAAACGCTCATGGTATCTGCGTAAATTGTTGTTTTGAATATAAACATATACAAAAGTAAAACCAAATTAAATGTTAAAGTAAAACATTTGACCGATTTTATTTTATAAATAAGAATTGCCTGACCTTTTATGCAAATACAGAAATTATATTTAAGATACGTATAATACAGTTTAAAGTTATATTTAAACTATTTCTCTTCAATACAAAAACAACTTTCCAAAACCACGTCTTGAAATCGTTAAACAACCATTAAAAGCATTTTCAGGTCGTTTAATATAAATCCCGATAACAACACTCAAACTAATTACTTTGGGAAACGGATGTAAGTAATAAGAATAACATCTTAGCATTGATATTATAAAGCATTTACCTTGAAATATGCAATCCAGTCAGCCTAGACTGAAGTGTAATAGCTATCTTGTAGAAGTGCACAGATATATTTGTGTAATAATGACTTAAAGTACAACCTTGCTAGTTTGGCTTAAGGCTCGGCTCTCCACATTCAAAACTACGATATTGGGTACCAATTTCAATGTTAAATAACCAAAACATACCTTCACTATTAAGCATATTTTTGTGCTGTTTTTGTTAAAAAAACAAAAGCTGTATTTTTTTTCTTAGAGTAAAATAGATTGCGGGTGTTGATTGCTAAGGATTTTTGCAATATCTCTTTTTGCAACTGAGTACAAAATTTATAAAGTTTACTATTTATATCATACGTTTATGAAAACAATAAAACGGTTTCTGAAAATGTATTCGGCAATCAACATCCGCATATGACAGTACTTCAAAATGAAACCAAATTTTTAAATTTATTCCACGAATTAACGGGAAAAAATTACTTATTCTGTAGCATTGCTCTTATGGGAATCAGATTCAATATGGTGGCCAGGGAAGCGCCCCCTTAATGTGGCGCCGGTAGATTTAAGATTTAGAATAAAGCCGGACCACCGAGAAACCATTTAAAAAAATGCTTCACAGACGAAATAGCGAATCATTCGTAAAATTGATTGTTGAGAAAGTGTAGGCTAAAATTAGTTTTAAAAATTAGTTCAGGCAATCAAAGTATGTGTTTTCACACACAAAGGTATGTACATCGTACTGGGTTTTTAGAACGAAATTCCTTAACCGAGGTTGCGGTATGAGTTAAAAAAAGAAAATGTAATGCGTAAAGAAAAAACGTGTTATTAATTGGTTGCTATGGCAATTACAAATAGAAAATACTCGTAACGAAAAAACGATATCAAATTGGTTGCTATGGCAATGAATGTAAATACATTCAAGAAACATGTGTTTTTGTTCATCAATTTAAACGATCGGTTTCGTCCGGCGTAGTTCAGACATAATCGTCAAGCGCTGAAATACATTCAATAAACATTACATGTTGGTTCATCAGTCTAACCTAAAATTATTGTGTGTATATTTTTTGTATTTTACCTTCCTTAATAGCAACATACATATAATAATTTTAGGCTAGGCCTAGAAAGTAATTTTAAGTCTAGGCCTAACCTAAAATTATTGTGTGCATGTTGCCGTTAAGACAGGTAAAATAAATTAAACATGCACACAATAATTTTAGGTTAGGCCTAGACTGATGAACCAACATTTTATGTTTATTAAATGTATTTACTAAAAAACAAACTAATAATAAACTGCAATTGAAATATTACAATTATGTGTGTTTGTTGCCGTTAAGGCTAGTAAAAGAATTGAAGAAAAGGAGTGATGAACTTCGTTCCTGATTTTAATTGTCCATGTACGTAAGTAGAGAATCATAATTTGAGCAACTAACCAACACAATAGTTTATGCTTCGTGTACATTAAAAGTCATTTTGTACCAAAAGTGGAGGAAGAGGAATCAACTCATATAAAAGCAAGTGTACGTACGTGAGTAACTATATAATATAACAGCTGATTTCACCCATCTACTGTAATACAAGCATAGATCATACTTTGGGGTAATGTTTACAACTTCAATCAATAATGTAATGCCTTGTGAAGTTGACTTTTTTAAATAAGAGTTATAATAGAACTAATGTAGGTTATGATACGTTATAAGATTTGCTTTGAGGTTATAAAATGAATATAATTACAACAATCACCAATATATTCATTTATACAAATTTAAAGAAGAGATACCAATTTGTTTAACTTCGGAAACATTCGTACATGTTCGTAAAATATATAAACATATTCTATTATTAATTAATTTATTCATTATAATATTAATAACTGCTATAAATCATTTGATGTATCAATATGAAATAAAAGCAATTAAAAGACAATATTTTTATCTTTATTTTGATATATAATAATGTATATAATTACAAAATTTTAACATATAGGCCTATAGCTTTATAATCCTTTTAATTTTACACATTTACCGAGTTAAAAATCACCCTTATCATAGTTAGGTAGGCCTAGATAAAGTTTGTTGTTTAAAAAAAGTATTTTTATAAAATGTTGTATTTTTATAGTATTTTTATCTAATTAATCTACCTGTGATTTTTCAAAGGGGCTTACTAGTATATATGAATAAGTTTAAAATGCGATGAATTTGTATTATTAAAAACTATTAAATATTGTATTCTAATAATGATGCTAAACGAAAGCATCATTTTATATACTTCGTTTATACTGGCAATCATAATTCGGGGTTGATTCATGGAATATTTTTAGTTTGCTCCGTGGCATGGTCATGTGAACAGAATTAATTATGAAGTGGATTAAATTAATTACAGAAAAATATACAATTAAATTGTCAATTGTACTTAAACACTTAGAACTGCTCAAACTGCGAAGTTAGGATTATTTGATAAGTATTCAAATAAAATGTTGATCTAAGTCTTAATCAGGGCGATGATAAGACTGCAAAAATTCGACAGTTAATTCTATACGCCCAGAATGTTGGTTTAGTTTGTCTATACAAATAAAAATGTAAACGTTCATTCGTTCAAATTCTAAAATCTCCGATTGCTTTGAAATTTTGACAAAAACTTTTATTTGAATACAAGCGTGTTTTTATATACTTTTTGAAAAAAACATCGCCATTATTAAAAGCAACTACAACCCAAGCTATACTAAATATTTTACGATAATGGGAGCGCCATACTAAATAATAAATAAAAAATATGTTCATTGTTGATACAGGAAAAAGCTGTTTGATCTAGTATTTCTATAAACAGCTGATTTCAAACTTTGAAGCAATTATTTGTAATTCTAACATTTGGGTTAAGTTTTTATTAAAATGTAGACCTGAGCCTTGCTGGTTCTTTTAACCTTTATTACAATTACAAATACAACACAAGCTATACTAAATATTTTACGATAATTGGAGCGCAATAATAAATAAAAAATATGTTCATTGTTGATACAGGAATCAGCTGTTTGATATAATATTTCTATAAACAGCTGATTTCAAACTTTGAAGCAATTAATTGTAATTCTAACATTTAGGTTAAGTTTTTGTTAAAGTGTAGACCTGAGCCTTGCTGGTTCTTTTAACCTTTATTACAACTGCTGTTATAAAATATTGGAAATAATTTGATTTGAACATTTAACATTATTTACCATCTTAGCTTTGGGGTTATGATTAATATTACACCTTTATTGTTCAAATTCTAAAATCTCCGAAAGTTCTTCGCCGATTGCTTTGAAATTTTGACACAATGTTGTGTTCGAATACACGAGTGTTTTTATAAACTTTTTGAAAAACAGCGCCATTTGACGAATATAAAAATAACACAAACTATGCTAATTATTTTACGAGAATTGGGAGCACCATAATAAATAATAATTACGTATGTTTAGTGTTGGTATGGTAATCAGCTGTTTCCTCTAATATTTTCATTAACAGCTGATTTAAAAAATTGAAACCATTATTTGGTTTTCTAACTTTTTAGGTTAGATTTTATTAAAGTGTAGACCTGAGCCTTGTTGGTTCTTTTGACTTTTATTATAACTGCTGTTATAAATTATACGAAAAAAGTTGTTAATTATGTAATTATTAAACGGGTTTGGCGTTTGGAGCACGCAGGGATCTCCCCTAGTAAGTAATCATTCCTGAACAAAATGTGGGTGTAAAAGGTAGCCTACACTAGGTGTGAAATGAAATGATTAATTTGTAAAGCTTATCCAAAGGTAACTACTAAAACAAAGGAAAACCCAGATAATGCTTTAAATTACGTAATTGCGTTCGCAGAAAGGCTAATGTAACAATAACATTTTTAATGATATCATTATTATCCTGTGACATGCGAAGTTTGTAAAGTGAAGGTGAAAAATTACTTCTACGAAATTATACGTAAGACTTCCTCATTTAGTTGCGTCTTTAGTCAAGTTATTTGGCAGAAGTACACTCGGCAAAAGCTAGCTATAATATATGCACTTCTTTCGCAGGAAGAGGAAAAGCAAGAAAAGAAACGGTGATTTTGGTCTCACAATATTAACACGAGAGTTATTAAATTTAAAATAACTCAAACGGTGTCTTGAGTGATTAAAATAGTCCGGATGCATCATATTATATAGCTCTGTATAATTTTGTACCAAAGAAATAAGTATACCTACATCTTGTCACCACAGTAATCAAAACTCAAAATGCCAAATAGTTCCGTTCCGGTCGTAGGTAGTCTACTGTGGCGCTCGCTAACACCGACCGGTACGTACGACCGGCACGGCGTGCCGCGGATTGTCCAAAAGTTCTTTAACTCCGACTTGAATCGTCCATTGAAGAAACATGCATTTTACTTTTATAAATTCCCTGTCACCTGTGCCGGTCGTAACGGTCGGTTCTGTGTGCGCGCAGCAACACCGCTGTTTTTTCGAAATCTAAGCTCCAGTACTTTCAAAAAATAAAAGAGTACAGAGATTTTAGCAATATTTTCAGGATTATCTTAAAAACGAAAAATACACAAAATCAAACAAATATTTGTTTATACCTCAAATAAAGTAATTTAAAATGTTACTTTCACACATATAAAACCGTAGTATTTATGTAAATTCAGAAGTACTTAAATAAGCTTCCAGTAGTAATATTGTTGGAGTTGACTCTTACAAATACTTAGGTTGTCTGATAAAGCTTACATTGGTTGGCACATGTTAAATACTTGAGTCGTAAAATTAATCTATGTTTTTAAGAATATATATAGATATATTAATACTACAGTTGTACTTTGCACATTGCCAATCCTTGCTTTTTTAGTGGGGGGGGGGGGCGGGAGGATAATAGTATGGGGATACGCCTGCAAATCCATTCTGGCTTCCTTAGATGTCATTTAGAGATCGGTTAGGAAGCTGGCACTGAGTAAACCAAAAGGCCCAAATCTGATAAGCTGTATGACTATTTTAATGTATTTAATATCAGACAACTTTTTGTAAAAACTCTTGTAAATTTTTGCATAAAATCTCAAATTCTATTTTTTTATTTCGAATCATTCGCATTTTACATGGCATTCTCAAACAGATTGGCTTTATAGATCTGTATCCAACACCAATTCATATTACAAATCACAGATCCTTTTCCGTAATATTAAAAGGAACCAGAGATTATTTCAAAATTACGAAGTTAAGGCCTTTAAAAAGTAAGTTTCTTTATGGTTGGAGGAGGTACACCTTTTTATTTTTTATTTCGCCATCTACATCTGATTTTTTTAAGGGTATTTTTATGTGGACACTGCTGTAACGTTGTTGTTCTAGTACTGATTTTATTTAGTCTTATTTATAATTTTGTACATTTTTGAAATTGTGTTTTTATTTTTTGTCTCTCTTCTTCTTTTCATAACAATTAATTATTATTGCAAATTTAAGTCGTGCACGACTCATGAACACGAACAGGCTTTGTGCCTAAGTGGGCACTATTCCATAATTATTATTGCATATTTATTTTGTTTAAATTCTGTTATGTAGAGTTTGTAAGAAATCAAACAAATCATTAATCATTAAATAAGTTCATATCAAAATATTCTGATTATTGAAATAAACGTGATCTAGCATGATTTGTAACTGTCCAAATTTCAATTTCAAGTTTACCTCCCTTCTCTCGCTAGTCCCTAAATGTACTAAGTAATTGTTCTCGTATCAATAAATTTGTGACTTTTCTCTTTCTTTGTATTTTATTATTTATGATTTTTTTTTTAGATTTTTTTTTATATGATTAAGTTTTTAATGTTCCTATGTGTTTATTATTGAGAAGTAAAACATGTTTATTTGGAAGGAATTAATTGGAAACTTCACATAAAACACAATTCGACCACGCAGCCGAACCGCAGACGTGAGTTGAGCGAATTTCCAAAATTAAGTTTATATGTTTTAGGATTTCAACTATTAGGGAAATTGATCTACTCACGAGAAGGCGCTGAATAGCTGCCTATGTACGAAATATATTACTTGTAGTAGAATTTGTTTACACCTAAGCCTCCAGCTTCGACACGCGCTCCTTCGTTCCACTCACAGCGGAAACCTCGACCTTGCGGCCTCGGGTTATGGACTGCTTCGCTTCGCTCGCAGCATACTACTCCCGACCTTAGGTCTCACCATTGCAATAGCTCATCTTCCCTACGGAAATTCGCTAATAAACATTTCACTCTTTATTTAACATTTTGAAAATAATCCAACCTAAACAAAACAGTTCCTATTCAATTCGTTTATTGATTGTATTACAATTAAGCCTTGCACGGCACAGGTGTTACAGCTTTTAATAACATTGTTAAATAGGTTATTAGAAACTTTCAAGTGCGTTCCAATAAGCCCAGGTTAATACTCTGAACAGCGATAACATATTGAGCGTTACTTGTAAACAGATCACCACAAGAATGTGGAAATAACGAAAATAAGTCGTAACTTACAAGTCTATTTTAGATTCACGATTATTTTAAAACGTTCTTTTAAAGTAAACTAGTAAACCCACGTGAAAAATCACAGGCAGATTAATTAGACACACATCAGAAATACATCATGTAAAAAAATACTATTTAATAAAAACAACAGACTTTAACATGCTGACGGGGATTTTCAACTCGGTAAATGTGTACAACTATAAGAATTTTAAAACTGTAGGCCTATTTGTTAAAAAAAATTATTTAAGTTATTATATTTAAAGAAAGATAATTTCATATTGATTGACCACGGATTTAGAATTTATTAATATTATAGTGAACAAATTAATAATTGAATATGATTATATGTTTCCGAAGTTAAACGAATGGGTATCTTCTTTAAACTTGTATAAATGAACTAGCTGACCCGGCAATGCTTTGCTATTGCTTAATTTGAAACTTTGAAAGCCTGTAATTCGTATCCCTGAGGGCCGATGTAAATTATAATGGGATTCTGCTCATTGCTTGATTTACCTAACCTAAAATTATATTCATTTTGTGATCCAAATCAGTTGTTGATCAAAATCAGCTGTTGATCAAAATCAGCTGTTTTAAGTTTTTCATACGAACAGCTGTTTTTTGTGCCCCTGATAAAATCGAAAGAACCTTCCATAAGATTAACATTGAAACTTTGAGGGCCACTGGGGCGTAGCCCTAATGTCCTAGGACTTTGGTAAATGGCCTAAAACCTTCCCAGGGTTAACCTGTGTTACTATGCAAAATTTCAAAGCAATCGGATGGACGGTTTGGTAACGCATAAAGGACAAACATACAGACAAACGGACATACATTGAATTTTATATATATAGATATATTGACGATAAAAGGTTGTATTTATATACAGTTTATAACCTCAAAGCAAATCTGATAACGTATTGTAGCATACATTATTTCTATAACTCATGACATATTAAAAAAAAAAAACTTCACAAGAAATTATAATGATTGTAAACATAACCCCAAAGTATAATCTACCCTGGGTTTTGTTTAAGATGATGGGTTTTGTTTAAGATTGGAAAGTCTGTTAAAGTTTTGTTAAAGTAGGTTGTATTTATGAAATAATATTTTTTTACATGATGTATTTCTGATGAGTACCGGTATCTAATTAATCTGCCTGTGATTTTTCACGGGGGCTTACTAGTTTACTAAGAACGTTTTAAAATATTCGTGAATCTAAAATAGACTTGCAAGCTACGACTTATTTTCGATATTTCCAATCAGCTTTTATAATATACTGTTACTCACTTACGAACACTCGATTTTATAGGTGTTGATTTTAGCAAACAGATAGGCTGTTCAGTAGAAACATTCTTATTCCATTTGTACCAATTATGTTTAGTGATAGTTATGCACGTTTTTAGCTTTTGTTAATTTTATTTCGTCGCAGCAGCAAAAGATAAATATCAAAACATGAGTACTTAGATAAGTATAGGAAACAAAGAAATGAAATTTTAGGTAAAACTAGCTACAACAAAACTTTCAGACTTTGATTAGACTGTGTAGGAGCAAGAAACATATTTAGGCATGACATAAGTATTTCCTTGTTACGACGTTAGATGAATTGTTTCTATACAATAATACTTTGTTATTATAATTACTTCAGAAATTACTTTTCAAATTCTTCAATAGTTGTCATTGTTCTTTTGACAAAGTGTAAATTGTAAATAGAGATTTGCAGTGATTTACTTATCGATTATTTCACGGTCATAAAATATAACTTTGTGACGACACTTAGAAGTAACCATAAAATTGATTTCATATGGCATTAACTTTGTTGTTAATTTCATGTAATCAGCATCCCAGACAATTTTATTGAAGCCAGTCAATGCTTTACATCAGTTGACATTTAGTGCTTCTTATAGAAATGAGTCACCGGCTGCCATTAGAAGGATAAAAATGTTAAACAATAAATAAAATAATTTAAAATGTGAAATACGAAGGTGTCTCAATGAGCTTATGTTTAAATAATTTGACACAGTCAAGGAAGGTTTTCTTTTAACTATCAACCAAACTGAAAAATATTTGTTAGTTAAAGGATTTAACTGAGATTAAAAAAATTAATTTTATGTTCCTGCAGCTACTTAAAAAAGTGCGTTTTTGCACGCTCACAACAGTGCGCAAACTAACTACATGTGTTCAGCGTCAAGTAATTTATACCTCTTTGTTTTACTTTACCGCACGCCAGCTGTTTACTTTGCACCCTAGGCCGCAAAGTAAACAGCTGATGTAGGATGTTCTGTAATTTTTTATCGTTGTGGGCCTAGCCACAACAGATATTTAAAAAAACTAAAACACTAATTTAAAATCTGGCTGTAGGAAAAACGTTGTGTGTATTACGGGTGCAAAGTTGAGTTTGTCGCACGAGATAAACAATTAACTGTTAAAGTTTACTGGGAGTTTATAAGTTTACTAGATACACCATTAACTATTAATTAACGTAATTAGAAGAATTGTCTTACCTCTATAACACTTTGAGATTTTAAGACGTAGGAATTTTTTTATTTTTTACTGATTTCAATGAAAATTGTTTTATACAAAGAAGATAAACAACGCAACAAATATTTAACAATTAAGAAGTTGTTTAACCATTTTCTTTTATTATTAACATATGAAACGGTATAAGAATATTTACAGTTATTTTCTATTTTATACTAAGGACGTAATTCATATTTTATTTCATGATATGTTTTGGTGGAAAGTTTAACTATGTATGAAACTTTAGACATACAGTATGGCATAAAATTCGTAATTTGTGAGAATGATTTCTCTTAAAAGTCACAAACAACAATATACTTTCAACTTAATTGTAATAGATTTATAAAAAAAATTATAACATGTGACACGTTATCTCAACCATTTATTATTTTTGTATACTAAAAGAATTAAATTGAAAAACCCATACAATCCAAGCAATTGATTTTGGTTAACGTAATGTTTACCTTCAGTTCTGTATTAGAATATTTAAAATTAAAATCTATATTTTGGGGTTATATTTTTCTAATCGTTCAGTAAAATTCGTAATTTAACCTCTCAAATATAATTTGCAAATCATAAATCTTACTATTATAATTTTTACGTTAATTGACAACTTTCATTTAAACAATATTTGCATTTTTATACTAAAATTACGATCGTATATTTTTGAAAAGCAAAAATTATTGTTTTAAATGTGTTTTAGTATTAGTAATATCTCAAATTATTTTACTTTGTATTTTATTATAGTAATAATTAATTCCTTTAACTTTTGATTGTTATTTAATGTTAGTAATTTACATTTTGGGGTTATATTTTTTAAATCGTTCAGTAAACTCCGTAATTTAACGTCTGAAATATAATTAGCAAACCTTAAACCTTAGTCTACTATTATAATTTATACTTTCATTGAAAACCTCCATTTAAACAATATTTCTATTTTTATACTAAAATTAAGCTAAGTAGTGCATCTGTAATATTGAAGTTGTTTTAATTAAATATATTGTTGTGTTTGAAAGTACAGTACTATTATTTGGAATAGAGCTTATTTTTGACCTTGAGCCTTTGGGATTAATCTTGTTTAAAGAACAATTTAAAATTTATGTATTTTGTAGTGCAACGATTTTAACACTATATTATCATAATTTTTACAACAATAAAAATGTAAATTGTGTGGTAAGACCACACGGGAGAATTGTAAACTTTTTAACACAACTTATGAAATGTAGAAGCACAATGTACTTTTCAGAGGTATTACCAATTAAGTTTAAAATGTGTTAACGTTAACGGGTTAAGCCTATGACATAGGACAATCTGTTACACTTATACATGTCCATTTTTGTCCAACTGAAATATACTAAACTAGCAATGCGTTCGCGGGCTAACCGGCTAAGGCGCTAGTATATGGTGATGGACTCTGCTGGTTCGAATCTTGGCAAGACCAAAACTTTTTCAAACTAAAAATTGGTCTAATAATCAAAGGTGACTAATAAAGGCAGTACCCATTTAGAGGCATTACCAAGTAAACTATATACTCTGCTATAAACTCATGTGTACTGTATGTAGTAGAGCGTAACGGTAAAATCCTTTTCACCGCCAGCAAAATTTTTTGGACGCGGTTCGCCTATAGACGTTTTCACTTCAATAACAATAATATTGTCCAACCATAACAGTTAGAATTTAAACAGACCATTGAAGCCCTTAAGTGACGGAAATGACCTTGGTATAATTTGATTTGATACTTTAACATTTGGCTATTAATTTTCTAATCGACAGCAATTCTTCTAGCTTGACTCTATCCTTTTTATGCACGTATTGGAACTCTAGTTTAACAAAAGTTTCTATATATTCTGTATATTCCTGTACTATTTTATCATATCTCTGGAATCAATAAGAAAACTATTAATCTTGCTCTATTGCTCTATTGATTTCCTCATATATATGTATATGTATATATATCCACGTTAAGATTATGTACGCATATTTTATTAAAAATGACAAAGCAATATGCCATATTGCTCTGTCATTTTTAATAAAATACGTAAAATATTTCAGTAATTTTATGTTTGCTACTTAGGGTACAAAAATGGCAATAACCAGAAAAATACTTAACATTTGAACCGTTTGCATAAATATGTTAACAACTTCGTAACTATAGTTTATCAAACGTAAACTACGATAAAATAGGATTAGATGTGTATTGGTGTTGAACTCATAAGCAGATAATCTAAGAATAATTAAGTTTTATTTTTCAAAAACTTTTTTATTTCTGTTCTTCAAATGGACAATAAACTTTTTCCCCCCATAATTTTTTGGTTTGTTAACCGCCATCAACTCCTAAAAAAGTGAGTGTACGTCTGTACTTGAATGACATATAATATAACAGCTGATTTCACCTATCATCTGCAATACTTAAAAAAACCCGGAGTAGGCCTAGATTATACTTACTTTGGGATTATGTTTACAACTTCAATAATAATAATTTCTTGTGAAGTTCATTTTTTTAAATATGAGTTATAGAGAACTAATGTATGCTATAATACGTTATAAGATTAGCTTTGAGGTTATAAACTGTATATAAATACAACATTTTATCATAAATATATTCATTTATACAAATTTAAAGAAGAGGTACTTATTCGTTAAACTTCGGAAACATTCGTTCATCTTCGTATAACAATATATTCCATTGTTAATTTATTCACTATAATATTAATATCTTCTAAATCATTTGATCTATCAATATGGAATAAAAAGCAATTTAAATATAATATTTTTATCTTTCTTTAAATATATAATAACGTTTATAAATAAAAAAAAACTTTAACAAATCAGTTTTGTAATCTTTATAATTGTACACATGTTAAACTATAAACTATAATTACTGTAATAATAAACTATAGCGTCTGTAAAATACTGAAAGCTTTCAAAGTAACAACAGATTATTGTCACTTTGACAAGTACAAAATAAAAATAGAGATAAAAATGTCCAATGAAGCAAGAAATTTAGGATTTTGCTTCACTGGTTTTCAGATGAAATATTTTAACACTTGACAACAAGGTGTTCCAGAACAAAGGCTCTTCGATCGATTCAATTGAGGTTAAGACTCAAGGTTAAAGCTCTATCTATAGTTTTTGATGTTAAGAAACGCCAAACTGGAATTGCTCAACTGCACATCCTATTTATTACAAGGTTGTTACCACAGAATGCGAGCGCAGTCTACCTTGGGTTATTGTTACCATAGCTCCTAAACTTCTCCAAACTATTGGTACTTAGAATCGGTTCAGCGACATTACCTATCGTCGTAAATGAAATTAACGTTCTCTGGACACCATATTGTTCTCATAAAAGAAACTAATTGTTTTAAACACTTATTAAATGAGGTATCACTCGAGTTTTAGTTTTTAAAATTTCGAACTATTTCTCAACTACTCAATTCAATTAACAAATTATACTACCAATTCTACATGATCTATACTTAATATTATAAAGAGATAAAATTTGTTTGTGTGTTTGTGTTTTTGTTTGTATGCAGGGGGTAATCTCTGGAACTACTGAACCGATTGAAAAAACAGTTTTACTAATAAAAAGCTACACTATCCCTGAATATCATAGGCTATAATGCATTTTGATAAAAACATTTTTTATTTAAATATTTGTAAATTTAGTCGGAAAAATTCTTAGGTTAGGCCTAAACTGATGAACCAACTAAATGTATGTACATTTATTACCACAGCAACCAATTGAATAAAATAACAGATAAAACAGCCGTTTGCTCCAATATTTCCATTAACAGCTGATTTTAAAATTTGAAGCAATTATTTGTATTTCTAACTTTTAGGTTAGGTTTTTAATGAAGTGTAGACCTGAGCCTTGCTGGTTCTTTTAACTTTTATTATAACTGCTGCTATAAAAATATACGAAATAATTTGTATAGAAGATTCCAACGGGGTTGTCGTGCGGAGCATGCAGGGGTCTCCCCTAGTTTATTATAAAGTATTACTATGTATGAAAGTGGGAAAATATTAGTTATATTTAATAACATTTAATTTTTGTACGTAACAGAAAAATAACGAGTAAAATGTATAAAGACTATGTACAAGTATTGTATTGGTAGGCAATAATTCGTTAATTTTACTTTAAGCATTCATCATACAATTTAAATTTTGTACGAAATATCAAAACTCAATTCCATAAATTTACAGTTGTAATTCTATTGATATGTGTAATAATATTTGTGTTGTGTAGCATATAAAACGTATAAGAGTAAGAGTTTGGTTTAATGCTGTATTACTACGACATGTTGCTGGAAGTGTTCAACATTTAAAACACGATTTTAAGATTATGATGGTAAATGCACATCTCTTCTAGGGTTTTACCCACACGGTTATGACACATTGCTTCATCTTGTGCTCTACAGTTTGACGTAATTAAATATTAAATGAAATCACTTGAACATTATTCGCTAGTGAAAGGGAAATACACTCGTAGTTAAAAGTATCAATTTTGGAACGAAGTTCCTTAACGCGGGTTGCTGTAGGAGTTAACAAATAGAAAATGTAATGCGTAACGAAAAAAAGAGTTATTAATTGGTTGCTATTTCAATGGTAAATATAAAATACGAGTAACGAAAAAGCGTTATCAAATTGGTTGCTATGACAATGAATGTAAATACATTCAAGAAACATTTGTTGGTTCATCCGTCTAGGCCTAACCTAAGAATTTTTAAAATTAAGAGACGATCGGTTCCGTCCGGCGTAGAAGCGCTGAAATACATTCATTAAACATAAAATGTTGCTTCATCAATCTAGGCCTAACCTAAAATTATTTTAAATTATTTGATCTGCCTTAACGGCAATATACAATAATTTTAGGTAAGGCCTTGAAAGAAATTGTAAGTCTAGGACTTAAAATTATTGTGTGTATCTGTATATTGCCGTTAATACGGGTGAAATAAACTAAACATACACAAAACAATTTTAGTTTAGGTCTAGACTGCTGAACCAACATTTTATGTTTATTGAATGTATTTACAATGAATGGACATTTAACTGTGTTTACCATCTTAGATTTGATGTTATAATTAATTCTACACCTTTATTATAGTAACATTAAACGTATGGAAACAGTAAATATTTGTATTAAGAACAAACTAATAATAAACGGCAATTGAAGATTAAAGTTATGTGTGTATGTTGCCGTTAAGGCTGGTAAAAGATTTGAAGAAAATGTGTGATGAACTTCGTTCCTGACGGGTGTTCCACGACCGCACACATTTACTTTTTATTATCTAAGGTAGTAAACATTTGTAATTTTGATAGCAAAACCAAAATTAAACTAGTTTCATTTTTTTAAGATTCCTACATTGTTTATATTTTTTTAAAAGTAGGCTATATAAGTGTGTTTAAAAGTATGGATTTTAAGATTGAAACACTTGTTTGTAGATAAAATCGCAAACTTCATATTGTTATATTTAAACAAGCATTACTTTTGACATTCACGTTGGTAATATTTTGTTTTGATAAATTACATGACACTAAATACGAAAATCTACATCAAAGGATAATTTACGGAGATAAGCTGTTTTTAACCACAGCAGAAAAACGAAATTCAATTATAAAAGTTTTTAAATCAATAAAAATATAATGGCTCTGCTACCTCTAAGTTACTGCTTTTCCAGTCGTTAAACTTATATAGCACAAAATTGTTTAATCACATACTTTAAAACAATACTAAAAATCTAATTATTTTACTCTTACTGTACAAATATAAAACCATCCTACCTAAACTGTAACGTAAGGCACTGAAAGACACAGTGTTTGCAGAACTGACTGGCCTCAACAGATACCACAATATTTACACGAACATTAACAATGGGAGGGTGTGAGAGGGAGACTAAAACTATCCTAATCTGTGATAACCCAACCAACGCTCTTCTAACGTTAACCGGTCATATTACGTTTACTTGTGTGTCATTCAAATTTTTAGTTTAGTTAATATTTAGTGTTATTATTGGTCCTAAAATATGATATGTAGGGTGCTGATAAAAGGCTGCTCAAATTTGATAATTTTGTCAATAATGTTGTTTATATACAGGGTGATTCAGAAATATGCGGCAATCTCTCGGAAGCTCAATCTATAGCTGCTAAAAATACGAAAAAAAGTTCATATAAACATAAGCCCGAAAACGCTTCGTTTTCCAGATTTCCGCCATTTGATTTTTTGTACAAAATAATTCATATCTAGAAAACTGTTTGACCGATTGAAATAAAATTTGGCAAGAAGTTTAAACTAATTATCACATATCTCAAGAAAAATAAGCGATTAAATCAAACCATGGGTTTCAAAATGGCGGCTGTTTGAAAATTTCAAATATAAATTACTCAAAAACAGTACATTTTAACAAAAGATATCAACATACCTTTTTTGTAGCCCTTTTGATTCCCTATCGAATGGTATCATGGTCAAAACAATCGGATGAAGGATCATAGCTAAGTTAAAGATAATAACAGCAAATGTACATATAATATTGTTGTAATTACTTTGTTGTTATAGGATGCCGAGTTGGACAAACCATTATTACGCATAACTTAACTATTATCCTTCATTTGCTTATAATATGTATTACAAAGATTATTCAGCGACTATAATTAACTGTTGTTTTATTTTAAAAAAATATCCTGACTAAAGTAGTCTAAATTCGTTATTTTCTCCTTCATCTTCCATTTTCAACAAAATAAACCATACAATATGTAAAAATCAGTTTGTTTGCCACCACTTTAAAATGGGGAAATATGACCAATTTTTAAATACAAAATACGTCTACGTTCAAAAGACCTCTTATTTCGTACCCAACACGACATAGCCTGCCATTTAGTCGTAAAAAATTTGTATGTTGGAAATCTTTTGGAAAAGTACCCAAGTTGGACATTATGTAAAATGTCAAGGGTCACAAAACAGGTCCAAAATCAAAATAATTTTTCAAAACATTTACTTTTAAAAGACCTTTGAGATGATATAAAACTCGACCTACGATTACATCTCTAATATATCTTCAAAAAACGAAGTTTGAGGCAATGTAATTTGAAAAATAAATTTTTTAGCTTCAAAAAAGTCTAAAAACGTAACGTTTTAGAAATAATACAAAAAAGCAAAGTAAAATCCTCAATTTGAAAGAAAGCATTTACCGTCATTATCAGTATTTGCACAGGTAATATATTTAGAACTATCCATTAATTAGCCTAAAACACTTAAAATCTAGTTATACAGCTATAAAAATGGTATAAATAAACACTTGTATATACGAAACCATCCTCGCCTTACCTGTAATGTAAGGAAGGATGCATGAACACTAGAAGTCACAGCGCAGAACTAACTTGCCTCAAGAGATACAACAATATTTACACTCTCAACAACAATAGGAGGGGGGAGGGCGTGGGGTATCAAACCTAACCTAAACTGTGTTAACCCGAACTGGCTAGACTTACTATTGAGTCGCATCTAAATAGCTATTAGGTTAAACTTACCGGAATATTCACTAAGGTATTTTAATAATTTGTTCAATTTGATTTGATACTAGGGGAGACCCCTGCGTGCTCCGCACGCCAACCCCCGATGGACTTTTTAAATCATATGCTATGTTTTATTTATAATAAAGGAGTAGGATTAATAATAACCTCAAAACTATAGACAAATAATGTTAAATTAATGTCCAAATCAAATTATTTCTTGTATTGTATAGCAGCAGTTACAATCAAGGGTAAAAGAACCAGTAAGGCTCAGGTATACACTTAAACTAAAACCTAACTAAAAAGTTAGAAATACTAATAATTGTTTAATATTTATGAAATCAGCTGTTAATATTGGTTGCTCACTATCAATTACCGTATATTATCAATAAATATGCCTACTATTAAATTCTAATATGTCTCATCCTTATATATTATTTCTCAAAGGTGTTTATTATATCTTCCTTAATTCTTCATCAAAATTAATTATTCAAGCATCACTTTAAAGCTTATGTTCCCTAATAATTACGAAAAAACACAAACAGCTTAAAATTCCTGATTTTGTTACAAAAATCTATTAAAAAAACTTTTATATTATATTTCATATAGTTCCTAATGATAGGCGCCATCTATTAACAATCTGTTTAACTAACATAACAGCTGTTAGTTTGATTGTTTATATTCCATATGCAAGTGTTATAAACTGTTACTTATAAAACAATATAAATAAATAAACGTAATTAACTTAACTAAATCAACGTATTAAATCAGGTAAGTGCAAAAATATTTGCACGTGTCAGCTAGTTTATTTTTAATTAGGATGTAACTGTTAGTGGTTTCTTATTTTTAAATTGCTTAACGCAAGCTTTCATTGGTTTGTGTGTGTTGAATCATGTGTTGGTTCAGTTTAGGTCAACTTAAAATATTATTTTGTACTAAGCTGGACATCCGAATCAACTGTTGTATCTGTTATTTTATTCAATTGGTTGCTATGGTAATGAATATAAAGACATTTAAGAAATGTTGGTTCATCAGTCTAGGCCTAACCTAAAGTTATGTTTAGTTTATTTAACCTGCCTTAACGGCAACATGCACACGTAATTCATGTTTTTGTGCACATCTATGGCACAGTACGATTTGAATGATATACATTTCATCTTTCAATCATTGTCTTAATTTAGTTTTTTCATAATGTTGCTTATTTATTGGTATTACATCTGTTAGACGTTATGGGTTTAATGGCCAACTTCATCCTGTGAAATTTTCCTGCTAAATTTACAAATATTGTAATAAAAAATGTTTTTATCACAATGAACTATAGCATATGTTACTCAGTGACAGTATAGCTTTTTATTTGGAAAAAATGTTTCAATTGGTTCAGTAGTTCCAGAGATTACCCCCTACATACTTCTTTATATTTACGATTATGTTTCTTTATTTGAAAACATGAAAAATGTGTTGTTTCTTTAAAACGGTGGTAATGTTTATTTAAGGTTGGTATTATTTCTTCTTACATTAAGAATCTTATTATTAAGTTCTTACAAAAACACAATAATTGATTATTGTTTTTTATATTTTGTATACTACTTCTGAGACAATCTGTAAATAAATCTATTTTGTAGTGACATTTGTTTAGGTAGTGGTAGTAAGAAGGGATGATAATTTGGGAATGATGGTTGGGGGAAGGGGTCGTTTACTTTCAAAAAAGCCCCACAAAACTTTTTCCACGTGTACCTACTCGCTTTTGCTAAGGACGGATCTGCACTACCCCTTAGCTTTTCAGATGCCTCGTATATAGAAAGCTCATCAAACGTAGCCATCTAAATTAAATATAATAAGAATAAACTAACTAACACAATATTAAATAAAGTTAGGATAGTTTTGTAAACATTACAATTTATTGAATATTTATTAATTTATATTTATTTTCTGCACTTCATTTTAGGACCTATAAACAAAATTAAATGTTGTTTTAACTCAGCTTATAACTGGTTTATACAGCGAAATATTTTGAAAACATAAATCTATATAAACATTTCCTACATTTTAGGCTCAAGTGAAAAGCTGAATAGATTTAAGATGTAAATGAAAATAATGTATTGATTGATATAATATTACAAACACAAGCATCCTGTATTAATTGGACTAGTGAAAATTATCATAATGTAGTTGAAGTAGGACGGATTTTTCTCAAATTAACCGGTAACGCCACGATAATGAATAAACCAGGATGTTCGTCTTTAGGAAAATCAGTTGCATATTACATATACATTATCATCAACGATGTCATTGTGGCATCTAGAAATTTTCATCTTAGTCATTAATCAAACGGATAATTCAACTACTTTCCTGGTGAAATATTGATAGGAAGGTTATGAGTTAAATAAAAGCTAGAAGTTGTAATAGCACTGTGACTATTGACAAACTATAATAATTTGTCACCAATTCTACTTTCCCTACTTTTCTTACTTTATAAATCAACTAGGGGAAACCGCTGCGTGCTCCGCACGCCAACCCCGTTGGAACCTTCTAAACATATGTATTACGTTTTCTTTAATATAAAGGAGTAGGATTAATAATTGCCTCAAAACTAATATAGTAAATAATGTTAAATGTACAATCAAATTATTTCGTATATTTTAAAACGGCAATTATAATAAAGGTTAATACAACCAACAAGGCTCAGGTATATATACACTTAAACAAAAACCTAACTTAAAGTTAGAAATACAAATAATTGTTTCAAATTTTGAAATCAGCTGTTAATGAAAATATTAGAGCAAACAGCTGATTACTATACCAACACTAAACAGTTTAATTATTATTTATTATGGCGTTCCAATTGCCGTAAAATATTTAGTATAGTGTGTGTTATTTTTACGTTTAACATATGGCATTGTTTAGGAAAACCTTACCTAACCTAAAAGTTGTTTATTGGAATATTAGAGCAAACAGCTGATTACTGTACCAATATTAAACATGTTTAATTATTATCTAGCAGCGTACTCCCATTGCCATAATATAATTAGTATGGTTTGTGTTATTTTTATGTGTAACAGATGGCGCTATTTATGTTTTCAAAATTTATATAAAACACTGGCGTATTCGAATGCAATTTTGTGTCAAAATTTCAAAGCACTCGGTGAATAACTTTCGGAGATTTAATTTTTTGAACAAACGAACATTTACATTTGTATTTGTATAGATAGTTTATTCGAAATTTGCCAACTGATGATGGAAAAATGTATTAATTAATCCTTATGTAAATTTAATGGCTTATAAGTTTTGAGTTCACATCTACAATACACAAAACTGTATTAATAACACTTCGCTAAGAAGATCATTCGCAATAATAAAACAAATATCACATATAATTGTTTACATCTTGAATCCAAAAATAAAATTACTGGGAATTATTTTTAGGCGTTACTTCTAAACTCTCTAATTCTAATTTTAACATTAGTGATAGTACTTCAGTTTAATTTAAAAAAATGAAAAGTGCAGATTGTCTGTTGGTTTTTTTAATGCCGTTTAGACACTGATAAGTGCATCTCACCCCGATTTAATCGCATCACGTGATATTCGCATACGACAAAGTGTGCGCGTGTGAGAGATAGGAAACTCTAGAATCGATAACATTCAAATTAGATAATCCATCATCGTCGATGAGTTTTAATAAAGATAAAACTGTTACAAAATATGCTACTACAGCGACTCTTAAAAATTTAAATTAAAGCTGGCTATATGGCAACTAACTTATTGGATGACGATGAATTGCTAAGTTTGTTTCATTGTACTTTCGTTTACACCAAACAACGCAGTTGTTCCTACTTAGTAGTGTCAACCCTGATGTCAGCTCCTTAGGTCGCATTTAAAAAGTATTTTTTTTTTTAATAAACGTAATCAAATGTAATTTAGTCCAAGCAAGTTTGTTATAAGTTGTGAGATTGTGCGAATTTCAGTGGTAAATGTTAGAAGCTTAAAATACTGAATGTTTTAAAACAATTTTCGCTTTTTAACTGCTTCACTTCTTTTACTTTCTCACTATACTATAGTATAGAGAAAGTATAGTGATCGCAAAAAAAATCGATGTTGAGATTTTTGTGGAAATATCCGTTTTGGGACCCCCTGAGTCCAAAAAAGTGGTTTTTACAAAATGTCTGTCTGTATGTCTGTATGTCTGTATGTCTGTATGTCTGTATGTATACAAAGCTAGAGAGAAAACTATTCGATCGATTTCAACCAAATTTGCACCAGACATGTCCAGTACGCCTGTATAGATGCACGAAAAAGGGTTTTGAACAATTTTGAAAAACAACCCCCTTTTTTGCCAAAAAACCCCCAAAAAATCAGTTATTATTTTTTTATAAAAAAACGGCTCTAACGATTTTGATAAAATTTGGCTTATTTGTAGCCCTTAATGTGCCCTACCATATACAAAAACCCGCATCTTTCTAAAAATTCTCGTTTAGCTAATAATAATAATAACAACTGATTTTGGGGGGTTTTTTGGCCATAAAGGGGGTTGTTTTTCAAAAATTTTTAAAACCTTTTTACGTGTATCTATAAAGAGCTAATTGACGTGTTTGGTGCAAATTTGTTCGAAATCGATCGAATAGTTTTCTCTCTAGCTAATAATAATAATATTTATTAGTTATTCGCCTACTTTAATAAAAGTATACAAAGCTAGAGATAAAACTATTCGATCGATTTCAACCAAATTTGCACCAGACATGTCCAGTACGCCTGTATAGATGCACGAAAAAGAGTTTTGAACAATTTTGAAAAACAAACCCCTTTTTGGCCAAAAAACCCCCAAAAAATCAGTTATTATTTTTTTATAAAAAAACGGCTCTAACGATTTTGATGAAATTTGGCTTATTTGTAGCCTTTAATGTGCCCTACCATATACAGAAACCCGTATCTTTCTAAAAATTCTCGTTTAGCTAATAATAATAATAATAACTGTTTTTTGGGGGTTTTTTTGGCAATAAAGCGGGTTGTTTTAAAAAAAATTTCAAAACCTTTTTACGTGCATCTATGAATACCTAATTGACGTGTTTGGTGCAATTTTTTTCGAAATCAATCGAATAGTTTTCTCTCTAGATAATAATAATAATATTTATTAGTTAATCTCCAACTTTAATAAAAAAACTCTTCTACTCCACCCTACAAGTCACAGTGAATCTGTTTAGTAATTTAAATGTATTTATGAGAAAGTATGTGCCAGTTCCTGGTACCGTTTATTTTATTAGTTATTCGGACATTTTCCAACATTTGTGTGTTAAAAAAACAAAGTAACTAACAACTAAAGGAACATAAACCTAGATATCTAGGCCTATGTAAAGCTAGAAAACAAGTCAAGCTAAAATATACCACTAACCTTAACCATCTACATAGTACATCTCAGAGCTGAAACTGAGAAGTCAAAAAAACACAGAAAAGCACAAACACACACCTGAAGGCCAACCACGTGTTTTTACAGACCGGAGTCAGACAAACAACTGTCAGACAGACTTCACTTTGTGTCGAAGGACTACTGAAAAACTGCGGTGTAACAACATACAGACAAATTCAACGTCAACAACAGCCCAACTAATACAGTCCGAAACATAGTGTGTTGAAACGGCAGCACACCAACTGAAGCATTATGTATTTTGTTACGTTTTTGTTTAAGTAATTTGAAAATTACTGACTTCAACAAATTTGTAAAATGCTTACTTTGTTATTATTGGACGAAGCCCTTTTCCCGGCATTCGTAAACATCTTAACCGATTTGAATACAATTTTGCAAGCACACTATACATGGTTTGAAGGGAGCACCACGTCAACAATTTCAAGTTGTTATATTTTTTTACAAAAGTTATTCAAGTTTTTCAAAAATGTCTGCAGGTGTCATGCGATGCAGCTCTCTGCTTTTTTTCGCCCAGTTCGACTTCGGCCCTTCCACTTCCAGTACACGATTTGTTTCAGTCTACGTTTAAAAACACGCAAAAATCTTCGGTTAGGCCTACGGGAAAACCAATAGTTTGACAGCATTCATCGACCACAAAGAATAACTTTTGATAAAGCTATAATCGCTTCAAGTCTAGTTGGTTTATATTTCGTAGCGATATAACGTCGACAAACCCTCGCTGGATTATTATTAAAAACAACAAATAAATCAATTTGTTGATGCACTGCTGCATTACTATAGCCGAATTTTATTATCCGGGAATAACTAGTATTAAATACTGGGTGTTTCCTGTGAATTTTGTTCCTTGTTCTGGGAACTGTACCAAAAATACCTTTGCACAAGATTATAGTAAATTTAATTGCCTTTCGAATGATATATCTCTCAATTTGTACTCTGGCTTATGAGTGGGAGACATTACATGGAAAATGAAAACAAAATGTATCGGGAGTTTCCTATGAATTTTGTTCCTTGTTCCGGGGATTGTACCTAAATACCTTTGCTCAAGATTATAGTAAATTTAATTGCCTTTTGAATGATATAACTCACAAATTGTACTCGGACTTGTATACTCCCCAAATCCCTACCTAAAAACGACTAAACGGTATAACTCCAACATTTTTAATCGGATTCCTAAATGCAAAGATTTATTAGTCATACAACATTGACACGTCTACATACAATTTCAAGGCAGTAAAGTTTACATTTTGGGCGTGTGTAGATATCTTAATTAGTTTTTGAAAGCCTTGGAAGAAAACATCTGCGGCAAATGCAAAACTGATTTATTAAGATTAATCCCACCGAATGTATAAGAAACCTGTTGTAGGTGTTTAAATAAATTGAATTATTAACGCCAGCGGGAGTGAAAATTATAGGTTTTTCTGATGATGCTCTCATAGTGTTAGAAGTGGAAAATGATGACCTCCTAGGACAAAAATGGACACAAGCTTCACCACGGCTAGGAAATTTTTTGAGAATAAACATCTGTAGATGGCAGTCCAGAAGACCTAAGCAGTTCTTGTGACAAGAAGAAGTTATAGGAGACCAAGGATAGTCATAGAAGGCTCACTGACATTTACTTTTCTCATTCAAAAGTTTAAAAACATTCCCGATGATCAAACCATTATTTTTTTGAAGATCAATAAAGATATTAGAAAATTTTAAAGAATCTCAATTCTAAAAAACCTTTTGATATCCAACAAGAACCTTTAAGAGGAATTTCGTTTTAAGGATTTTAGAGACAGATAAAAAAGCTTTAAATCCTTTCAGTGCATCAATCGCATATACAATGTAAATATTTTATTTATTGCTTTTTATGCTAAAGCACAAGATATTATTGTGCACGAGCATTAGGTTGATTCGATTGCCTCAACGCGATTGAAGTATTTAGTGTATTCCTGAATGTTTAGTGAATAAATCAACAGTTAGAGGTACAAAATGTGTTTTACGAAGTTAAATGTGTGCATAGAGAGTGTTCATAAAATCCATTTAACCCCCTTTATTATTTTTGTTATTGAAAATAAGTTAAAAAACTTTGTAAATATCTTGTGTTGCATAACAGGACAAATTTGTTGATGTATCTGAACCTTTATGATTTTGGGCGACTGGAAGGGGGTAGGGGGGTAAACAATTTCAAGTATAAAGGTTAGTCATGTAATACACCATTTAATAGCTTATTAAAAGAGAAATAGAATGGCACAAACTAGAACAATATCTTGCTTCGTTTCAAAGTAACGGACAATCAAAGTTCTGGAAAATAATATTGTTATCATAACATCAAAGCAGGTTATTAATTTGTTAATATGATGAATAAGTAGATTGTATGTTATTTTCCAGAACTTTGATTGTACATTACTTTGAAACGAAGTAAGATATTAAGCTCTAGTTTGCACCATTGTGTTTCTCTTTTAATAAGCTTTCAATGGTGTATTACATTACCTGGCTTTATATTTAAAATTGTTAACCCCTTACCCCCCTAAGTCCCCCAAAATCATAGAGGGTCGGATATGTCAAACAATTTCTCCTTTCATGCAACACAAGAAATATACAAAGTTTTGTTAACTTATTCTCAGTAACAAAAATAACGAGGGGGTTAAAGGAACTTAATGAACACTCTGTATATTTAAGTTGCATACATGGTTAATTTTTACTATCTGTTTATACGAAAGATTGCATTTTTATAATATATTGTGTTCTGTAATGAATTTAGATAACGGAATATAAAGAGTGTTAACATGTCATGTTTAATCTCTTATTATAAAATATAATCCATATTAATAATACATTACTCGTCCACATGACTAAAAGTTTTTTGTTTTTGTTTTTTTGAAACGGGAACGTATAAATAGAAATTTAAATATAAAAATAAAAATATTCCGTTAACAGTTTAATGGATTAAAGCAGTACAGATATGATACAATTTGTAAAGATAAAAACATTCAGCTAATTTGCAGGTCTCT
Source organism: Philaenus spumarius (assembly GCA_018207615.1). NCBI lineage: Eukaryota > Metazoa > Arthropoda > Insecta > Hemiptera > Aphrophoridae > Philaenus > Philaenus spumarius. The sequence continues at coordinate 207,869 of JAGFPH010000061.1, read as the reverse complement.
CCATATCTTACATCTCGTGGCGCAAGCGCAAGGTACGTTTTATTGATGGCAAAATAATATTAATGATTTTATTTTATGTTTATACTATTATACTAGGGCAGACTCACTCTTCCTTCCTCAAGACTCGTATTTTACAATTTATTTTTAAAAAAAGGTGTAGGATTAATAAACTTAGCCTAATATTTAAGCTGGTAAATAACATTAAATTTCACCACATTTGGGATGACAATTTTCTAAATTTTTACGATTTTGTGGTATTTTTAAGTCTAAACTAATCGTGTCTTAATCTTACAAAACAAGAGTAATTACAAGTGTATCTGAGCGCCTTGCCAAGGAATTTAATGGGAAGCATAATGTTAACTTCATTGGAAGTAAGCTGTTACGAATGAAGTACAGTAATATAAATATTATATAACCTTGTTAATGAAATGACTACTAATGATTTATAAAATGTATGTTTGTCTTTAAAAGATTATATTAAAAGATTGCGAAAAGGTAGCCTTGAAATGATTTGCAGATTTTAATCACTAATTTGGATTAAAAACAGTCATTGGATCTGCTGACGGCCAATATTACCCTAGTTTGAGCAAGGTTCGTGGCGTTTGAGCTTGTATTCACTGTTAACATTATATCTGTGGTATATTTTCGCCTAAAACGCCTCAAATTCGATTTCTTTGCGAGTAAAAGTTTACTATTGCTATCACATATTAGTATTTGTTTGTATTGGGCAAAGATTTCGCGTACTCATGAGTCGAAGTTGTTCCTTCCCATTTTAATTGTTTTTTATTTTAAATTTGTCTTGTTTGACTTTGTTCTTATTGTCCAAACTATGCACGTTTAATCCATGCGCGTCAAATAGCTTTATTTGAAACATTATTCTATTAAAATTAAAGATTTTTTTTTCTGATTCATTAGTTCAAATTTCAAAATCTATTCTAATATTATAAAGAGGTAAAATTTGTTTGTTTAAATGTAGGGGGTTAATCTCTGGAACAACTGAACCAAATGAAACATTTTTTATATATAAAAAGTTACACTATCCCTGAGTAACAAGGCTAAAACTAGTTTGGTAAAACATTTATTATTTCAATATTTGTAAATTTAGTTGGAAAAAATTCTACACAAATTTCTTGGATGTATTTACATTCGTTACCATAGCAAACAATTAAATAAAATAACAGATAAACAGCTGTTTGCTCTAATATTTCCATTAACAGATAATTTAAAACTTTGAAGCAATTATTTGTATTTCTAACTTTTAGGTTAGGTTTTGAAGTGTAAACATAGGTGCACTACATCCAAAACATTTGTATACATGTGTGTATAGTAGAGTATATAGTTTTCTTAGATTTTTCTAATTGAGTATATTTGAGTTGGGTATATAAGTGTAACAGATTGTCCTACATCATAGGCTTAATCTGTTAATGTTAATACAATGCAGGCCTATACTGTAGTTTAATTAGTAATACCTCTGAAATGGAAATTTTGCTTCCTCATTTCGTAAGTTGTGTTGATTAATAAGAAATTTACACTTCTTTCTTGTGGTCTTAAGCACACAATTCCATTTTTTTATTAAAATGTAGACCTGAGCCTTGCTGGTTCTTTTAACATTTATTATAACTGCTGTTATTAAATATGCGAAATAATTTGATCATTTAACATTATTTACCATCTTAGCTTTGGGATTATTAATAATCCTACAGATTAATTATAAAGAAAACATAACATGATTTTGTGTATAGAAAGTTCCAACGGGGTTGGCGTGCGGAACACGCACAGGTATTCCCTAGTTAGATATACTTTCAAAACATCTTTATTGGTGGATTTTGTTAATAACGAGCAGTGTTAAAGTGAATTGCAAAGACTTATCATGTAGAAAGTGAAATTCTGTCAAATTCTATTTTTACAAGTAAACAAAGTTACAAGGGTATTAAAAATAATACACTTTGTTAAGTTTAACTGGTGTTAAGAAACCTTATGGTAACACTTCCCACTAAAGTTGATTATATTGGTGTTACAAGTTGGTATACCTGCAGGCGTATACGAAGATGTGTGCGCAAGCGTGAATATTTACTACAGAGAGTTTTTAAATTCTACTGACATTTATTAGACTGTTGTCTAGCTTTGTAATGTAATTCCTCAATAAATCTCAGTTTTCCGCAAACATTCTTTAACGATTTGAATAGCTCAAAATGACGGGAGGTATACGTCATATGATAAATGTGACACTCAAAGCTTGATGTAGTGCCATTTATTTGATATTCCCAATAATGTAGTTAGTAGATTTGATATCTACGTAGAAAAAGAACAGATTACTCAATTTACAGGAAACCTAAACAAGTGGAATTGCATTACAATTGAAATTGATGGCAAACGTTGAGAAAATGGTGCAAAGTTGGTAATTTCCCCATAACCGCTAACTTATGATGACGCGCGTCAAGCTCTCGCAATAACAAAACACTTGAGAGAATATTCTAAGAGACGTATGAAATGGTAGGAAGATATTAAATGTTTTCCTTATGTCAGACACTCACTCGCACCACTCTTACAGCATGATTTTACGATAAGAAAATTTTTAAAAAATGGTTTAATTACAAACCTGAATTATTTATCAAAGATGTTTTTGAGAATTATTGATTCATCTAATTCATGCCAGTTATGTTTGTAAAAAACACAGATGTATTTATTTTGATAAAATAGAATACACGTCTAGAATTTCTGTAAAACAAAAATATTGTATACTAGCTGAATACCCGTGCTTTCCTACGGGGAATATTTGTAATATATATGTCTCTCATTTTCTTTCTTCTTTTATTTTATGAAAGTGGTTATGTATATTATGTACATTAAATTAATTAGTTTAGAATTTATTGTTCATTGGTTATCCGTCAACTGTCTTCGTCAGGGTATGTGGGCTGAATAAATTAAATCAATTGAAAATAAAGAATTCAGAGTGAAGAGCGTCTTATTTTTCAACCGTTAAATCTGCAGACTGGTAAATCACAGCCTTAGCTGAATGTTGCAGATTGCCCAGATAGCCTACGTCTTTAATATGCGAATGCATAGATCGGGATAGGATTGATCAGCTTATGTTTTTAAATATTTTCTTAAAACTAATAAGTACCAAATTTCAACCCTCTATCTTTAACTAAAGAATAACCAATTACTATTTATTGTTTTTAGAAGTTGCAATCCCATTTGCACGTAACAAAATGTAACACTGGTTTACTTTTTATATGTTTGAAATAAATGTACAGAATTTCAGCTTTCTGACTTTAAGGAAATTATAACAAACAATATTTATTGTTTAGCGGTTGTTTCAACCCTTAAAGGCCAAATATTTTAAAATCATTTCTTAGTGCGCCTCAAGCACCTATGCGCATACGTGTATTAAGCGTCACGTTCCTAGGTGGTATTCAATTAATATTTATAGTTTTAGGGGTTGTTATTACATTTTCACCCATTTAGCAGAACTTGACAAAATGTAAAAGTGGTTTATTTTTATGCATATTTTATAAGAAATAAATGTACAAAATTTCAGCTTTCTAGCTTTAAGGAAAGTATAACAAACGATATTTATTGTTTAGGGGTTGTTCCAACCCTTAAAGGAAACATATATTTTAAATATTATCTTAGTGGGCCTCTAGTGCCTATGAGCAACATGTGTACGTACATGTTACATACATTTCACATTCCTAGGCGGTATGGTTTTTGAGATCTATAATAAATAATATTTAATGTTTTAGTGGTTGTTTTTAACCCTTCAGGGGCAAATATTTTTAAATATTTTCTAAGTGCGCCTTTAGCGCCTATGAGCAATATGTGTACCAAATTTAACGTTCCTAGGTAGTATGGATTTCGAGTTCTATAACAAATAATATTTATTGTTTTATGGGTTGTTTTAACCATTTAAATCCACAAATTTTGTAATCCTTTTTATTACGCCTCTAGTGCCTATGAGCAATACGTGTACCATATTCCACGGCGGTAGGGTTTTTGAGATCATATATTTATTAACAATAATTATTGTTTTAAGAGTTGTTTAAACCCTTTAAGGCCAAATATTTTTGATATTTTAATAGCCATTCTGCTATTAGGGGCGGAGATAAATCCAACAAATGAAAGATTGTAACAAGATGAAAAGATGGAACACTTTTTCGAGACTTTTGGTTTTCCCGTACACAAAATCATATAAAACGATACCCAACACTCTATTTTCAAAATGTTAACCCAATATTTTCAATATGTTACCCAAACACGTGACCACACGCTATGACTTTTTAACTCTCAAAATCAGTTTTCCTGTCCCCAGAAACATATAAAACTTTACCCCACACTGTATTTTCAAAATTTGGACCCAATATTTTTAAACATTTTACCCAAAAACATGACCCCCGACAAGTTACGACTTTCTAACTCTCAAAATCGGTTTTCCGGACCTTTTCCGTTAATTCACCACCACGTGTTCTTGTGCTTGAAATTCCGTTTATTCACCACCACTAGCTTAATATTGGTATAAGTAGTAAAAAGAAACAATGTACAGATAACTAACGTTTAACGTTTTATTCTTGGGCTAAACACATATACAATGAAAAAGTACACTTGTTCAACAATGAGTAGGCCCTAGAAAAATGATTACTTAGCAGGTAAGAACTGTGAAATGTGTTGGAGCATTGTTTCGAACAGGTTCGACTCTAGCCTAACATTTTTGCAGACAACAACGTTGTTTTACATTCTACTTTTAATTGTTGAATACAGGTAAACATACTGTGACTAAATAGGTTAGGTTAGAACCTTTTAGGTATTTTTTTATTATTATTTTTGCATTTCTGTTGCCATAGGTTAGCCTACAGTCGAATAGCAAAGTTGCGCCGTTATCAGTGGTCTTTAATGGTGGTGAATAAACGGAAAGCTCTAGAGTTTTCAAGTGCCCAAAAACATATAAAACGTTACCCAAAACTGTATTTTCAAAATTTTGACCCAAAAACGTGACCCCGACGCACTACGACTTTTTAACTCTCAAAATCGGGTTTCCCGCACCCAAAAAATATAGAACGTTACCACACACTGTATTTAAAAAATTTTGAGCCAATATTTTAAAAATGTTGACCCAAAAACGTGACCCCGACGTGCTACGTCTCACGCTAGAAAGCTCAAAAGCTGTTCAATTCTTCGCAATAAAATTACGAAGATTTTGGCCGGAAGTTACCGGAATTACCAGAAGGTTTCTATGACGTCGGTTAGTGCATATTATATCGTATCCAGAGACAGACAGACACACATACAGACAAACGGACACAACATTTTTTTATTGCTTCATCGAGTTGAAAAGCTTTTGAACTTTCTTGCGTGTCAGCAACGTGACGAGCGTGACAAAAACGTAACTTTTTTTATTATTTAAAAAAAACACAAGCAAAACTCTCGAAAAATTGTTTAATCTTTTCACTTGTTTTATATTTTTTTTGAGAGTAAGTTTGTAAAATATTTCTCATTAAGTACCCTATCTAATCAAATCAACCTTATTTTTATGTCTATCAATTTTTATAAGACATTTAATACAGATTTCAATTTATAATCCAACTAATGGCAATGATTTGGTAAGCAATTTAGCATGGAATGAAATCGGGTAAGTAATCAAGATATTTATTTTGAGTAAATCTCAATATTATATTGAGTACTACAATAAAGTATTTCAAACACATATGTTTACTTCGACACCAATTTATTAAGACAAATTAATAGTTGTTGCATTGTAAAACAAGAAGTATGTAAATTTTTGAGTGAATTCTGCTCTTATCAAAGTGATAAACTGAATTTTATTATTTTTATTTTTCAGAGAAATAGAATGGCGCATGTAGTAAGCGAAAACTTAAATTAAAGTAATTCATCTCACTTGAGAATATTACGCGATTGGAGTCCACAAAGTAAACACACTACAGTCTCTAGACCTAGACACGTTTGTACTGATTGATCACTTTCACTTTGAACATAACCTAACCTAACCTAAAACTTGATTCAATGTCAACAACAAGAACCGCCTCCAACACTGGCTGGTGTAATCAATAGATTGATCTTTCGTATATAATTCTTACCTGTTAATTAATTGACTGACATTCCAAGTCTTTCACGTCTCAACTGTTACTGTGTTGATACTACTTCGTAATACTGAATACATGTTGTACAAACTTCTTTCTGTTTTATGATTGCTGTGCATAATGATTGCTATAGATTGCTAAAGCCAGGGAGCTTAAGTATTTTACTAACAAAACACGTAGACCATTGGCGAATACCAAAACTGCCCCGCCTTATTCCCTGCAATGTTCAGGAAGTTCGTTCAACAGTTCTGAGAGATTTAAGTATGCTAAGGTTACTACACCTGACAGAAATAGTAAGAAGCACTTTCTGAAAGTTATTCTTATGTTGGTAGCTAGCTGTCGTGTGAGAGAAAGCGACTGAGTTTTGGCAGGTGTAAAAAAGAAATTATAGACAGCAGATCACTTTGAAATAAAATCAAATAAGTATAAAGTTTTTAATTTAATTTATGCACTACTATTTGAAGACCGACATTTTATTATAATTTAATTGTTTGTTATATATTCATAAATCTTCAGGAAAACAACAAGAGTAATTCGCAATATCTATGAACTGGACATTCTTAAATAGAATTAATCTCTCTTTATTTTACACTATGTTCGTACAGATTATTTATCGTATTATGTTAATATTTATTAGTCAAACTAACTTCAAGTTAAGGCGTTGAGCAAACAAAAATCATCAATGAAACGGAAAGGAACAAACAAACTAAAAACTGAACTCAAACATGCACAAACTACAAATAATGTTTCAATAATGTACAACTATTATTAATGTGTCCAAAACTACAAATTTTAATTGGAATATATATTAAATTCGTACATTGTACAGCAATTTGGATATTTGCATATTTTTAAAGTTATTTATCAACTGAATAAGATATTAGTTTTTTTAAGTATACTAGGGGGTTTTGACTCCTGCTCGCTCCACTCGCCAACCCCCACCCGACCTCCGATCGCTTCGTGATATCCGGAGGGCCCGTTCAACTTTATTTTTTCAACTTGAATTCGACTTCATGAATTTGTGCGCCTGGAAGTTATGCAATGGTCACAGCTACACAATACACGTATTTAATCTATTCTTATTACTTTGTAATTATGAGAAGAAGAAGTAGACAAACTTTTTTATATAATAAATTTATTTTTCTTCTTTCTGACTCAAAAGGGTCTCTTTCCCCGCTAATTTTTCCAAGCCCGCTCCCTTGGCAGTGGTTTCGCTAGATAGTAGCTATTCTTATTACTTTATAATTATGAGAAGAAGAAGTAGAAAAACTTTTTTATTTAATAGAGAGATTAAATTTGTTAAAACAATTTATTTCATATGTTGTACAAATATTTGTGTTATTTGGGGGAGCACAAATCGTACATTTTATTATTCCAAATTAATCACCAACCTACATGCAGGGTGTTTTAGGCCTTTCCCGCTTAAGATGGAGAATTTTGCGCTCCTGGCAGTTCTATGAAAATAGCGCCCCTACTTATTAGCGAATTTCCATAGGAAAGATGAGTTATTGCAGTGACTAGTGAGCTATAGTGAGACTTAACGTCAGGAGCTGTCTATGAGCACCGATCATGGTTTCCAGAACACATTTTAAGGTGTCATTAAAATGTGTGTATAGGCTCTATGTAGAGACTGTATATGTGTTCTCACTGTATGTTTGATTTGGTTCAAGTTTGGTACACACGTTGGTTTTCTAAGTCGCTCGGACGAGTTTGTTAGACAAAAATTCAACAACCGGAAGAAAGTTTTTAACCGGAAGTAACAGTTTTTCGATATTTATCGTACTAGAATCAAACGTTTTGGGGTTTTTTTCTAAAAAAAAATATAAGTGGGATATTATTTTGCATATTTTGTTTTTTACACGACCTTATAGCCCGTCTGGTTCTCCCAAAATCGACCAGAACGTAATTTGCCATAAAAAAACGAGTTTATCCGCTGAGAGCGAAGCGAAACAGTCCATAATCCGAGGCCGCATGGTCGAAGTGTAAAGTGAGTGTTTCCAGTACGAAAAAGCGCGTGAGCCGGGGCTGGAGGCTGATGTGCAAACAAATTCTACTGATATATTTGGTACACGCATGCAGCTATTCAGCAGATTCGTAAGTAGACCAATTTCCCAATTACAGTAGTTGGTTGAAACCCTAAAACATATAGGCTAAACTTAATTTTGGAAATTCGCTAAACTCACGACAAAGTCCAGCTGCGAGATCGAATTATTATAATTTTTTTATTGCCGAGATGACATACCTTCCTTTGTCAATTATATCTTTTCTTATGAGAAACATAAAGAACAAATATTTTAAGAAAGTTAAACAGTTTCAATTTTAATACATACAAAACCTTTAAAATTAAAAGATAAAAAGTGTTTTTAATTTTTTCAACAGACTAAAAAGTAACTATCTATTTTTACAACAAACGTAGAGCTAAGAAAACACTTAAATGCAAGTAATTCAAATTAATTTAATAAAAAATTCTTATCATGTCTTTGTTTTTACTTTTCATTTATTGTACATTTGCTGTTTCGGCGCCCCCTTTGGCCAGCGCCCCTGGCGGAGGCCTTCTTCGCCACCTCCAAGTTAAGGCCCCGGTGAGACGGACCGTTGAATACTATTTGCTCAGTACTCTTAGGCTGTTATACTTTTACAGAAGTGTGGTTATTAAGATAGACCTAATATTTAAAGTAAATGAATAAGATCACATGTAAGCCACCGAGTTAAAGGAAGATCGCCGGCGCGGAATAGGCTATCCGCACGAATAGAATGATTTATGAGAGGGTGTAGGCTATAAGATTCTACTCTCAACCACCAACAACATATGTTTCTTAGAGAAATTCACTCGAATTTATTAACATTTTAATAATATCCAATAGTTTGAAATGTCATAGGCATTTTAAGTGTTACTACACTTCATTAGTACTATTGTCACAAACTGAGGACTTGAAGCAAAAATTGTGATATTGATGAGTTTAGAATATTTTATGACCAGTAAGCCTCCGTGAAAAATCACAGGCAGATTCATTTAATAATCATCATAAATACATCATTTAAAAAAAATATATTTAAAACCAACAGACTTTATCTAGGCCTGCCGAACTATGCTGACGGAGATTTTAACTCGGTAAATGTATACAAATGTAACGGTTATAAAACTGTAAGCATATTTGTTAAAATTTTGTTTTTATATTCATTATTATATACCTAAATAAATATAAAAACATTATCTTTTAATTGCTTTTTATTTCATAATAATAGATCAAATGATTTAGAAATTTCTAATATTATAATGAAGAAATTAATAATGGAATATGTTTATAAATGTTATACGAAGATGTACGAAGGTTGCCGAAGTTAACGAAGGAGTATCTCTTCTTTAAATTTGTGTGAATGAATTTGTATTCATAATAAAAGGTTGTATTTGTATTCATTTTATAACCTCAAAGCAAATCTTATAACGTATAAGATTCGATCTTTAACTCATATTTAAAAAAATCAACTTCACAAGACTTATAGTATTGATTGAAGGTGTTAACTTAACTCCAAAGTACAATGTATGCTTGATTTTGTTCAAGTATTTCAGATGATTTGTGAATCAGCTGTTATATTATATTGTTACTCACGTATGTACGCATGTACGGACGTACACTCGCTTTTGTAGGAGTTGATTTATATATAATGTTTTTTCTACAAACATAATTTTAGGCTACTACTTTGGGATCTGAGCATAATCTGAGCATATTTATGACTAATGTATGAATTAATGTCAGTCTTCTACTTACTTATTTCGAGAAGGTTAACCTGCCGTTGCTTCAAACAATTTGATAAATAGGTAAAACTAAAGATGCATTAATGCTTGCATAGAAACTGCAACACAGAAGGCGTGACAAATCTCTCCGCAACTTCCTGGTCGATCGGCTGTCAAACTCATAGAGCAAATTTCACTTCGATATTTTTCCAACACTTGTTGACCGACTTACATTGTTGTTTCAACGATTTGCGCGGATAATCATCTCTAATTGCAACTTAGAGTTAAGTTTCATCTCACAGCGCCCTATAAGGTTTGACACTTTGCAATAGACGGCGTTTCAGAGACGTCAACAACTAGGTTCGGATCTGGGTTAAGATTAGATTTTGCAACAACTTAAAATAATAAAAGTACAACGCAAAATCATTTTCTCTTTCGTTCGAAATATTATTTTATTTTAACGATCGTTTTACACCGGTTTGAATATTTAAAAAAGAAACGTGATTAATTAAATTAACTAAAATAATGTCTTTATTGATGGCCCGATTTGATTTTAAGGCCAAAAACCCCTTTTTCTGGAACTATGAAAAAATTATTTGTATTTAATAAAGTGATCAATTTGAACCTCACAGCAGTGTTTATTTTTTAAATATTTAAGAGTAATTTATTGGAATTTAAATTGCAAACAACGCTTTTACAGGAAACTATTTATAAGCTGTAAGTTGTAATTATGTTAAATTAAAATTATTTTTTGTACATGATCTTTGAATTAATTCTTCAATATTTTGATTTTCACACTTATACAAAAACAAACGCCATTGCATTATTAGCCCAGGCAGCATGACGTATAAAATAAAGTTACCTGGCAAAAAATGCGGGGAGAGATGAAACTTGGTAACATAGCACATTTCGACATCCTAAAAAACATACTAAGCTTGCGACCCCCATCCCTTTAAGCTTACCATCTTGGAAAATGGTGGCCAAATTCCGTACAAACATTACAGTGGATTAAATTATCTAAAACTTTTGTTTCAAACATTTTTTTGGTGAAATAAATAGTTTTAGAGTTACGCGCCATCAAGTGTGTTGTGTATGTTGTGTATTTATAAAAACTGCATGAAATCACTGTTATCACCTGACATGTATGTTGTTATTGATGAATTATTTATTACAATAATAATTATTATATTATTGAACTATTACTGCTATTATTTGTTCTGTAATAAAAATATTAATGGTACTTTTCCGTTATAACGACCACACCATCAACCACTGCCAAGGGAACGAAACATACTGTGACTAAATAGGTTAGGTTAGAACCTTTTAGGTATTTTTTATTATTATTTTTTCATTTCTGTTGCCGTAGGTTAGCCTAGGGTATTACCATATTAATAATTATTATTATTATTTTTCATTGTACTAATTTTCCTGCAACAATGATAGTCCCAGAGGACATTCGATCCCAGACATCGCATTACCCACCTACAGACAATTTCTCTCAAGATGTTGAAACCGTAATCCCAGAAACCTTGCATACTTTTTCAAGGTTATATTGTAAAAAAAACAAGCGTGGTTCTCTAGAGAAAATTAAAACCAAGTGTGTTGCTTTGTCTCATTCTTTAATTGCTGCAGCACGACCTAGGTCATTTTTGTCTGCAAATTGGAACGGCTGCATTCTTATACAAGAAATTGGGATAAAGTCAGGTGTCGGACGTTTCATACTCTCTTGGTTTTTGTGCATTTATAAGATGCTATAAGTGAAGCAGTTCTTTTTGAAGCTTCGACTATCATGGGACCAGAAATCGGAATTGATAACCAGAAATTCCGGTCAACCCGGAGGGGTTTTCGCTATTCGTATTTGATTATGCGGACTTCAATACTCGAACTATAGATGGGTTACACACATTTCATGTCGTGGTAGCTATTCAATGCTTGACTCTTAAAAATACAAAAAAACGTGCCACTAACTTTACCTCACGTGAGTGTGGAAACTAGTACAATTAAAAATTATTATTATTATTATTACTATTATTATAACAAAAGAAATAAGCGTAGGCGTAAATAGGTGGGGGTCCCAAACTTACTATGTTTTTGAAGTGAAAACTTGTATAGGCGCACCGCGTCCAAAAACTTTTGCGGGCGGTGAATCGGATTTTACCGTCACACTCTACTATATAGTAAAGCCTACACATATGTATATAGCAGAGTATATAATTTACGTGGTAATACCTCTGATGAAATGGACATTGTGCTTCCTCATTTCATAAGTTGTGTTAAAATATTTTAATTGATAATACCTCTCAAATGGACATTGTGCTTCCTCATTTCGTAAGTTGTGTTGAAATAGTTTACTTGGTAATACCCCTGAAATGGACATTGTGCTTCCTC
>JAGFPH010000061.1:168746-195640 GCA_018207615.1 Philaenus spumarius | reverse complement strand
GTTTACTTGGTAATACCCCTGAAATGGACATTGTGCTTCCTCATTTCGTAAGTTGTGTTAAAATAGTTTACTTGGTAGTGTTAAAATAATCAAATTTCAGACTAAACCAATATGACCAACGATTTATATTCATTACAGTTTTCACTTCTGTCGGCAGTCCCGCGACTGCTTTCTTTTTTAGGATGTTAAAATGTACTATATATATATTACCAAGTTTCATCTGTCCCACATTTTTTTAAGGTAAAAGAACCTGTTGCCTGGGCTATATACAATTAATTACTTACTCTTTTATCTTTTTATGATTCTTTTGCTCAGTGTAACATACTTTTACAATATAAGGCTAAGGTAAGGGCTAGAATATAGTCTTAAACATATAATGTATTATTTTTTTTACTTTTTTTTTATTTTTATCTTATTTACTGTAATTTACTTTATTAATTATTTTTACTTTGAATTCTAAAAGTTTTATATGTTGTTCATTTTACTTTAACAATGTATTTACATTCAGAGATTATTCTTGTTAAGTATTTTGAAGTTTAAGTTTTATTTAAAAGGAAAGATAGATATGCCGAAATCTAATATACAGAATATGCGTATAGGGAGCGGTATTGTATCTTACCCAAAAATAAACTAACTATGTTTCACAAATGTTTAGTATGCCAGGCACCTAAATTCTTTGCTAACTAATACAAAATCAATTTATTGAGCTAAACCTTTTAAAAAAAATATAAATATCTGACTTCTTGAATTTGAAAATATTGAAGATCTTTTTTGTGCGCCTGTTTATTAGGTGCAATGTCATTGTTTTTCTCACCGCTGTTTTTGTTTAGTTGGAGGTAGATGCAGATCTTAGCTGAGACCACAAAATATTATCTATCTATATATAAAAGCGAAATGGCACTGATTCATTCATCAGCAGAACTAAAAACTACTGAACCAAATGAGTTCAAATTTGGCATGCATGTTCAGTTGGACCTTTAGACGCGCACTAAGAACGGATTTTGAAAACATCCCAAAGATACGCCCAATATTCGCGTTTTTCTAGCGATTTTTTGCGTTTTCTCAGCTTTTTCAAGAACTAATTGGCAGAAAATGTTTAAATTTGGTACTTAGGTTCGTTTAAGGCCTAAAATTAGTCTGTTAAAAAATGTTTGAGATTCTCCCAAAATTACGCCAGAAATAGGCGTTTTTGCATTTTTCCTTGCGTTTTCAATGCGTTTTTGATCATCCTCAAATTACGCCCGAACGGATTGGAATGCAATTTGGTATGTAGCTTCCTCTAGGGCCTTAGGTGCTCTCTAAGAAAGGGTATGAAAATTTCGAAATTTTAGGAGGGGTTTGGGGGGATCATAGTTACTAAAATCATAATTTCAGATCTTTTATTATTATGACAATAGTGCTTTTATTATTTAAGATCTATATATATATAAAAGCCAAATACCACTCACTAACTGAACACTTCAAAAGATTACAATTACGTTAAAAAGACTGAAAATACTAACCACCACGGGCAACGCCGTACGTGTCAGCTAGTATATTGATATAACTAATGGTGGTAGCATTGAACTTCTGTTCTACAAATATTTTTTTTTAAATTCTTGCTGGTAAACCCAAAAACTGGCTTCGCCAACAGGGTTACCTGATTTCCCTAAGTTTTTGAAGCTTGCTCAATAAAGTGTAGAAAACAAATTATACATAAAATAATTTTCTTTGTAAATATTATTATTCTTTGTATTTTGTTTTAGTTATGTTACTATCGAGATGTATTTTCAGTTTCGTTTATGTATGGCTGTGCATTATGTTAGTGCTGATATTATGTAGGCCTATAGTATGTACGCAGGAAATATATTCTTTATTATTATTACATGTAATTTAATTTATTGTGATTTTAATTGCTTTTTTAATTTTTTTTTAATTCGTCAGTCTTTATAACTCCTTTTAGGCATACCAGTAAGTTATGACTGAAATTATGTTGCGAATTGAAAAAAAATATGATTGTGTTACTAGAGTAATAAGGTACTGTTGAGAGATATTACAAAATCCTTAAGAAACCCTACGGCCAAGTAGATGACGATGACATGTACAGGCCTATTATTTAGAGGCATCTGCTGTATATCACAGATTTTATAGATACGCGTCTTTCATAAATTTATATATACTTTCATTTTAAAATATTTGCTTCATGCTTTATGAATTATATTGGGAATTTTGGTATGGTAATTTGCCTTATAATTGTCAACGTCATGAATAAGTCTCGACAACTGTAACTATGTATAATACCTACAATAAAACCGACGGACTTCTTCTACCTTACATAATTATACAGTAGAGGACTACTGCGCAGTTCGGTCTGACTGACAGCCATTTAAAATACATTACTCTGCAAAGTAGCAAGATGACGAGGAATTAGCACCTGCCATTTCGGAATATGCGTCGCAGCTTCTCGGTGGGGTCAACAGTTTTTTGTTGTTGTTTTTAAATGGGTTTCCCTGTAGAATTAATTCATACAACTCTTACTTCCGCCTTGTAAAATATATTTTTCTGTTGTCCCTTTTTATTTAATGCTTGTCGCATTCGACTCATGTGAACGAACGAATTTTCTTCTTTTTTTGCTAGTAATTTTGTTTTTTTATAAATTATTTATTTTTTGTAAACAAAAAGTCTTTTTTCGATTTATTCTAGAAAAGCACTAAAGAAGTACCTATTACAACTATTAAAAATCGAAAGTTCTACAATCTTATCATCAAACATTTTTAGATACAAAATTACAACAGGAGTGTGTCTACTCTTTAGATTTAAAAAAAGTGGTTTTCACGTAAGTCTGTTTACTTATTTCTAAAATGTCTGTTTCGGTTTAGATACGTACATAAATATAAATCAAGATTAGTATTATTAGGAAAATTTAATACATCACATATGATTATAAATGAATTGGCAGAAACTTATTATTTTGCCAGATACAGTAAATCTGGTGGTTATATAAACTTTTGTAGTGTAACTTACATGCTTTCGTTAGGATGGATGGATTTTAATGAGGTCAAAAGTTAATTTAGTCATACTTGGTATTTAGGTATCTGCCACCCCTATGCAGCGACTTTTTACTCCGTCCCCACCCTCCCCAACGTCTCTAAAATAGTATCGTGCCAGATACGAACAGTGCCGCAAGCGACCCACCAATTTGTCATAGTGCCACTATAGCGACCCAACATATCTGTCTCTCCAGGAGGCAATGTCAAACAAACAGAATTCTTAAACTACTTCATGGAGCAGTGGGTAGAAAACCCTACCATAACACGGAGTATTTGGAATGTTCACGAGCACCGTCACTAGCGACCCAACACATCTAGGTTAAATTAGGTTAGGTTAGGTTAGTGTTAATTCTAGACATTAGGGTGTGGATTAACCGGAGGTTTGGGGATACAAATTACTACCTATTACTACCATTACTACCATGAGGTATTTTTGGGTCACGGCGATTTCGGTGCTTATCTCCACAGATTTAGGAAAGAGATACGCCAGCCTGCCAGTACTTTGAAGAAGTGGAGGACTCGGACCCCCTTTGCAATGTCCAAGTTGGATAAGGGACAGAGAGGACCTGAAGAAACCCACAAATGTCATGCCTGATGTGTCTTCTTTTATACAGATCATGGTGAAGAGTAAATAAAACTGGCGAGCGGTGAGTGATTTTGCTGCATCAATTCCCTATAGCAAAAAGAGAGCGACCTTCCAAAATGAACCGGTCACATAGAATTTAGACACTAGGAAATACAGACAAGCATCGCACTGAAGTAATGCTAGTAGCAGCAGTGGCGCACCGACGGGGGTGGACGAACGGGACCTGTCCTCCCCCCAGAAGGTCTTTTTAGTAATGTGGATTGTATTTTAAACTAATCGATCGTTGAATACCTAGTCGTTATTCAATTAAAAATTACATTATCTATATATATAAAATTCAATGTATGTTTGTACGTTTGTCTGTATGTTTGTCCTTTATGCGTTACCAAACCGTCCATCCGATTGCTTTGAAATTTTGCATAGTAACACAGGTTAACCCTGGGAAGGTTTTAGGCCATTTACCAAAATCCTAGGACATTAGGGCTACGCCCCAGTGGCCCTCAAAGTTTCAATGTTAATCTTATGGAAGGTCAATCTTAAGGAAGAAGAAGAAATATTTCTTTTGATTTTATCAGAAACAGCTGTTCGTATGAAAAGCTTAAAACAGCTGATTTTGAACAACAACTGATTTGGATCAAAAACTGAATATAATTTTAGGTTAGGTAAATCAAGCAATAAGCAGAATCCCATTATAATTTACATCGGCCCTCAGGGATACGAATTACAGGCTTTCAAAGTTTCAAATTAAGCAATAGCAAAGCATTGCCGGGTCAGCTAGTTTATTATAAATTTCGTGATGTGATCACGAAAAAATAATCGTTCTTTTTGAAATAAATATAATTCTTACCCTACGCAATCATGATTTTCTTACAGTGGTGTTTTAGTCCCGACGGTCTGGTTCATGAGTTGACGATATGCGAGCGCTGATTAGCGCCGCGTTGCTAATGCTGAAAACCGGGCGTTAAATTCCCAAGTTATACGGGACGTTGAAAGCGCGACGTTGGTAACGTGGGTCCCGTGTTATACAAAGCGTTTTTGAAGCTGTGTCAATGTTGCGTCCTTCACTTCATAAATGGAAACCATTCAGTCATTCTGTCTAGGTGTTTTACAAATAATAGAACCATATGAGGAATTGTGTAACAGGAGAGCTAGATGGTTAACACATCCAATGCTTTCAAATCGTGTATCAAGCTTCAGCTATACTTACACGAGCTGAGTCGAGCCGAACCGGTCCGTCGCGAAAATTCGTAGCAGTGGATAAATCAACATACCCGCACCGTTCCGACATGTGTCATCACAACTACTGTCACAACTACCATGAATTGCTAAATTATCATGGACGAACAGTGGAAGAGATTGAACGTTATTTCTGGTTTTGATCTGTGGCTATATCTATACCCAACCCGCGAGGAGCGGAGCCGAATCGACCCGATCCGGTATGTTGTCAGAGCGTGGAAATAATCGACTCCGTCCGTGTCGACTCGGCTCGCTCGTGTACATTTTGAAGTGAACAATAATGACTTTGAAATAAAAAATAACTACTTTCTAGTAGTTATTCTACTGTGGCCTCTCTGGTAGCTGCGCTCCATATAACTTTGTTCGGCGTTGATAGCGCCTGCGTCAATCCACATTGACAACGCTCAACGCCCGGTTAACTTAAATTCGCTAGCGTTGATAGCGTTCGTATAACATGGCCCACAGTACAGTAGAACTCCAATTATCCGGATTAATTGGGACCGGACCCGATCCGGATAGTCAAAAATCCGGATAATTGGATTTTTTTCGAAAAAAAAATGTTTTTAGGAGAAAAACGTAAACAAAACACAATAGAGAACATTTACGGTATTTATTATGAAAAAACAATATCAATGACAATGTTTACATTATGTAATATTAACAAACAATACTAAATCACTGTAAAATACATTATTTTTTTAACATACCAGGCAGAGTCAGCTGTTTTGCTACCTTAAATCGATTCCGCGCCGCTAAGTCTCGCATCCGTTTGACTATGTTCTTATTCTAATCTGATCCGGATAATTGGCGATCCGGATCATTGGAGTTCTACTGTAGTTCCATTTACCCAATTAACTGACGTTAACGCGACGTTGAAAACGCGGTGCTATCAGCGCTCGTATAACGTGGCCCTAAAAGACAGAGCGCTGGGTTGCTGGCTAGACCGTCACTCAAGGTCGGTCAGTGCGGGATGATCTTGCGGAAAGAATGTTTATATTGCACTATTGTCTGACTCAAGCCCATCACCATTCACTTTAAAACAAAAATATATAATGTTTCAGACCTTGTGATAAATTAAAGAACTTTCATCCCTTTAGGATTTGTTGAATATATATATATTCCGACCTGAGTTTAGTCCCCCCCCCCCCAAAGCCAAATCCTCGGTGCGCCACTGAGTAGCAGATCCAGTGTAATGTAGGATAGAAAAGCGAAGGTGGTTTAGTGGCCGGCTCCTGGTGTTGGCTGGTAGAGCTTCCACCTTCGCTGCGGAAAAAAAGGTTAGGTTACAACCAATTGTATATACTATATAGCTATTTTAAGTAATGCCGCAGCCATACAGCTGATTCTTTTTAAACTAAAATATAAATAAAAATATGGTTGTTTAAAGTCCAACCCCAAATCTCCCCGTGGTAGCAGCTAAAAACTAGAGATATGCTAATAGATAGATCTTTAGGCTAATACGTGGCTCTGGCAGACTGTACATATTTTTTAAACTAGCAGTAAATTAAGTTAAAACGACGCACCGTAAAAATTCTTCTCTCAAACAATGGGTCGCAAGGGGCACTGTAAGATGCTAATAGGGTCGCTACAACCAGGTTTTTTGCTTACACTCGACACGTATCCACTAAAATTACCCCAACCCATGCCCATTGCCAGCCGATTACCTAGGAAAGCTATCGGCAAGTTCCCCCAGGTTCATGCTGCTTTCAAAAAGTTCAATAACTTTTTAACCGTTTATCATTGAACACTTTTCAGTCAGATAGACCGGATGGACAGTCTTAGTATTTGGCTTTGAAATAATACACAGCAGTGTAGTGTAGCAATGTCACCATCGGACGAGCGGGGATTACATTCCGTGCGCGTATATATTGTTATGTGTTCTAAACAAAACTCAACAATAATATATTAATTAACCTATTTATGATCCCTGCTGAAGTTTTAATTTACTGAAATCAAAACTCGTGGGTACTACACCAAAAATAATATTTTCCCCCAAATATTGCCACTCTAGGCGCGCGCCTAGTAAGGCCATGACTTGGAAAACAGTTAAAAGACGTAACTGAAAAAAATAATTCTATTACGTTATAAAATTAAATACTAACAGATTAAACACTTAACCAATGAATGCTTAGTTTAATCTAACAATTAGGATTAACGTCTCACATTCTGATAAAGTTTCTTTAAACGCTCTGTGTCGTATTTATCTTTCTATTTTTGTTCACACGGAAATTAAACGTCATCACTTAAACTTAATTATGTTTTTGAAGTGAAATAGTTTTTTTTAATTAATTTCCTATACTGGTGCAATGTCGTGGTTTTTACAGCGTTTGGAACAAGAATAAGAGAATGGCGAAGACTAGCAGATCTTCAGGATGTGGAGAGCGACCTGCAGGCTCAAGCAGTCAAAAATTATCAACTAGTATAAAAGCGTGTGTACGTCCTTACATGCGAGTACGTACGTAAGTAACCTATACTACAACAGCTGATTTCTCCCATCATCTGTAATACTCAAACAAACCCAGCACAGATTATACTTCGGGGTTATGTTTACAACTTCAATCATTATAATTTCTTGTGAAGATAACTTTTTACTTTCTCCCCCTATACCATAGTATATGGAGAAAGTATTGTATTCGTCAAAATTTTCGAGTTTGAGTTTTTGGTGGAAATATCCGTTTTGGGTCCCCCTGAACCTAAAAAAGTGGTTTTCGGAGTGATGTCTGTGTGTGTGTCTGTGTGTCTGTGTGTCTGTGTGTCTGTGTGTCTGTGTGTCTGTGTGTCTGTGTGGATGTTATCAGACCTAGAGCCTAAACCAGTCGTCCGATTTTGATGAAATTTGGTATGGAGGTACTAATCCACGGTATCTCCAGGCGTTTTTTTCATTTTTGTGAATTTTTTATTTTTAAGGGTAATTTTCCCATAAAAACCCATAAAATATCGGAAAAATTAACTTTTCTCAAAAACGGCTCTAACGATTTTGATTAAAATTTTACAGTTTATTAGGGACCTAAAGTACTATAAACTGTAAAATTTTAATCAAAATCGTTCGAGCCGTTTTTGAGAAAAGTTAATTTTTCCATTATTTTATGGATTTTTATGGGAAAATGACTGTTAAAAATAAAAAAATCACAATAAATTGGTAATAGTATTTTTTTATTAAGTTTCTATAATGAGGGAGAAAGTATGTGTCAGTTTCCTGATACCGTTTATTTAAATATGAGTTATAGAACTAATCTATGCTACAATACTTTATAATATTTGCTTTAAGGTTATAAACTGCATATAAGTACAAACTTTTATCTGCAACATCCAGCTAAGACTGGGCTTTACCAGTCTGTAGATTTAGCGGTCGGAAAAGAAGACGCTCTTCACTCTGAGTTCTTTATTTTTAATTGATTTAATTCATTCAGCCCACATACCGTGACGAAGACGATTGACGGGCAGCCAGTTAACAATAAATACCAAACTAATTGAAAATACGGATAATAATTCACTCTCGTGAAATAAAAGATGAAAGAAAATGAGAGAGAAATATTACAATTAATTATGTAACATAGTGATTCAAAAAAATTCCCCCTTGTGTAGCACGGGTCATCTATATATTCGTTTATACAAATTTAAAGACGAGGTACCTATTCGTTTAATTTCAGAACCATTCGTATAACAAAAATATTCGATTATTCATTTCTTCACTATAATATTAATTCTAAATCATTTGATCTATCAATGTGAAATAAAAAGCAATTAAAAGATAATATTTGTATCTTACTTTAAATATTGTAAATAATAACGTATATATATATAAAATAAATGTAAATTGTGTGCTTGTGACCACACGGGAGAAGTGTAAACTTTTTAACACAACTTACGAAATGAGGAAGCAAAATGTCCATTTCAGAGGTATTACCAATTAAACAGTACATTGTGTTAACATTAATGGGTTAAACCTGACCCGTAGACAATCTGTTACACTTATATACCCAACTCAAATATACTGAACTAGCAATGAGTTCATGGCCTAACCGGCTAAGGCGATAGTCTATGGTGATGGACTCTGCTGTTTCGAATCTCGGCAAGACCAAAACTTTTTTCAAACAGACGGAATAGAGCGTTTCACAATAGAGCGTTTCAGAAAATGCGTTACGGTAAAATCCGATTCACCCGCCAGCAATTGAGCGCCAAGGTGCGCCTACATTTCAAAATTTTAACAAATAGACCTACAGTTTTATAATCCTTATAATTGTACACATTTACCTAGTTAAAAATCCCCGTCAGCATAGTTGTGTAGGCCTAGATAAAGTTTTTAATTGTTCTAAAACATAACTTAATTCAAAGTAGTACACGAATAAAAATAGACCCAGATTACTGACGATGTGCAGACTCATTAAGTTCACTGGCTACAGGATTTAATAGACATGACCTCCTACTCACAATGCCCTTAATATGATCTTTCGGTAGTTATATAGGTCAAAAGTCGCAAAGAAAGAAGAGACGCTCGGCTATTGTCAACAGCTCAATATTGAATTTAAACGGCATTGAAAAGATTATTCCAATTTAAGGCTTTGTAATCAAGTTTACGACTTTATTTGCAAAAGGAAATTTCGTTTTATTCATAAATTGTTATTCATTTTATGTGTATCCTTTAGTAATAAAATAACAAAATGACGTAAGAGTTTACACGTATCCACCATGTATAAGTATTTTGAGCGTATATAGGAGGTGTCTATAAAGAGTGTGCAACACCATTTATTAAGTAAATGCATTAAACTCAGTGAGCAAAGTCTTGTTGAGGTTAGATGTGTGTTATTTCACTGGTAAAAACTTCAAGTGCGTACAATAAGCGTGCATTGCCAAAATGCTGTAAGTTCCAAAATGAAAATTTTTCAGGAGAGATAAAAAACTATATATAAAAAAAACAGTTTATTTCAATGAAAATTAATAAACATACACAAAATGAACACAGAAACGTCTCATTTAGGTGTTATTAAGTCACATTCAAAAAAAAGTGCTACCTTTAAAGTATAAATGAAACTTTAAAAATTGTCATTGCAAGTGAAAACGTTGTAAGTTCCTTGGTGCAAGCACTTATTTTATTGAGCTCTCTTTGTTGTTCATGGTCTAATGGTTGTTCATTGGTCTTTTGTAGGTTCTTCAGCCAACATTTCTTCAAAATAATTCCGAGCCTGTGGCGAAGATGGGCAGTATATTTCTAATGTTACTTTTTTTCTGGTATACCAAATCTAGTTCGAGCCACAGGTAGAGTCAGGTCCTCGAAGGTTTCCACTGCCACGCCTTGTTTTACGACATTGATTCCAGTAGACCACAAAGCAACTTCAAACGTTCTTTTGGCAACTTGTACTTGGCCAAAGTCTTTAATTTATTGTAACTTTGAACTTTTGAAATGCCCAACTTTTTAGTGACCAGAAATGTGTGGGCAACAGCTTTGAAATCATCATGCGTTGCAAATGAATGGTTTTTCTGAGCTGCTGTAACAATAACTTCCACTTGATTGTTCAAAGTAATAGCTTTGCATATTTTCTTTCTTTTTTCAAACACTATCCCAGCTGTTGACAATACTTGCACTCTGGCACTTCAATCGTTTTGACTTGCACAACAAATTGAGTTCCATTTTCTCCCACTAAGAGTGCAGGCACTACTGCAATGTTTTGCACTTACAAGATGGCACTTACAATTAATTTCGGCAATAAAAAGCATTTAACGGTTTTTGGCACTTACGACTTTTTGGAAATGCACGCTTATCGTTTCTAAGCTCTTAAAAATGTCGGTCTTATTTCAACTAAAGCCATATGTATTTATGACAGACCATTTTACAGAATACTCCAATGTATATTCCGAACACACCCAACGTCATTAAGGCTATTTTCTGCAAGTAAATGAACTGAAAATTGTGTTTTTCGCCCGGTTTGTAATCAAATATCTTTAAGTAACGCTGTTTTTATAATAAGTCACAGATTTGCACACAATGAACGAACTACTGTATCGTATATTAAAACAGTTTTTTTTCTAAATCGTTTGAAACTGTACCGGACTGTTTGGGGGTTAATTCATCCTTTTACTGGAAACTATTAAAAAGTGCAATTTTAAATTAATAATAATTTGACCACGCAGATGAACCGCTGACTTGAGTTGAGCAAATTTCCAAAAATAAGTTTATATGTTTTAGGGTTTCAACCAACAATTTGGGAAATTCTTCTCACACGACGGCACTCAATAGCTGCATATGTGTACGAAATACTTAGTAGAATTTGTTTGCAACTAAGCATTCAGCTTCGACTCACGCGCTCCTTCGTTCCACTCGCAGCGGAAAAATTCGCTTTGCAAGTTTGTACCAACCTTACGGCCTTGGGTTATGAGCTTCGCTTCGCTCGAAGCGTTTCAGAAGATGTCCTCCACGGTAAAATCCAACACGTGGATTTGAACCAGGTGCTTTTATGATATTTTACGTTTTGATTGGTTCTGGGGAAACCAAGCGAGCTATAAGGTCGTGGAAAAAACAAAATGTGCAGTATAATATCCTACATTAATTTGTTGGATAAACTCTAAAAAAGTTTCATTCTCGTACAAAAGATTTTTTTAAATAGTTACTTCGGGTAATAAAAAACGTACTTCCTGTTGTTGGATTTTTTGCCTAACGAACTCGTCCGAACAACGTAGACAACCAAAGTGTGGACTTAAAGTGCGGCCGCTAGAGTGCGAACACATATATACATATATCGGTACATCATTTGTAATGACCCCCAAAACGACCATGATCGGTGCTCATTTACTAATCCCGACCTTAGGTCTTACTGTAAGGGTCACTGCGAACATTCATCCGCCCTATAAGCGATTACGTAAATATTTTAATTAAAATAAATTTCTTTGGTATTTAAGACAAAACAGTAACTTCGATTATAAAATGCTAAAGATAATAATTAGTTTGAGGCTTTAGCTTAAATCCACAGAAAAAGACGTCTAGACGAACATTATAAAGTATCGTGATTTGCATGCCGTTAGCAGTAATCTAATCTAGCCTGAATTACATGATGGTAGCTTTAAATATCTATATATTCTACATCTTCTATCTGTTATATGTATTTACATTTATTAAAATAGCAACCAATTGAATAAAATAACAAATAACCGCTGTTTGCTTTAATATTTCCATTAACAGCTGATTTCAAACTTTGAAGTAATTATTTGCATTTCAAACTTTTAGGTTAGGTTTTTATTAAAGTGTAGACCTGAGCCTTGCTGGTTCTTTTACCCCTTATTATAACTGCTGTTATAAAATATACGAAATAATTTGATTTGAACAATTAACATTACTGATCGTCTTAGCTTTGGGGTTATTATTAATCCTACACCTTTATTATAAATAAAACATAACATGATTGTGTGTATAGAAAGTTCAAACGGGGTTGGCGTGCGGAACACGCATGGGTTTCCCCTAGTATCGCATATATTATTTCTCAATACCATTTTTTTGTCGGTACGCCATAACTTCCTTAATACATCATCAAATTACATGAAAAAGACATCATTTTAAAGCTTTCCTTAACCGCTACACCGGAAAAATAGACAAACAGCTTAAAATTCATGTTTTAATAACAAAAATTGATTAAAAAAACTTTTATATTATACTTTGTATGTTCCTACAGTGACTAGATAGAGACAGTGTGGCCACATGAAAGCGGCCGCCATGTTTTTCCTAAAAGTAATGTTATCTGCCATAAAGTATAATGTGATTTATTTTCAAAATATTTATAAAACCTTTTGTTTTATTTCACAAAGGCCTCGTAAACAATTTTTTAAATGTTAAAAAGTAGTTAGAAAGCAGATAAGTCGTTTAAAATGAAATACCTTTAAAAAATAATGATTTAGCCTACATTTTTTACTAGCCTATGTGGATAGTTGAGTACAGACGTTACTGTAATTACAAACTAAAAATTCAAAGTAAAACAAAACGAAAAATAAAACAACGAATAGGCCTAAATCAAAATGCAAAATTATTATCTTGTCGTTAGTTAGGTTTTTTTTATCAATTAGCCTAATAAATTTTACAAATTAAATATTTTCAAAGTTAGCCTACACTTTCTAATTTTTACAATGCATTTATTTCCATCTGATTTTTTTTTAAATACCGTAAACGAAGCAATTGCAACTTTCCTAATTAACTAATTTATTTCAATTGAAAGCTAATAATAAAATTAATGTCTGTAACAACAATTTAATATCGAGATTACAATTCTTTGATTTTGAGGTTAGGCAATTCAATATTTTCAAGTTTTAGTTATTCAAGGCCGAAAAACAGGTTTCATTATTAATTTCCCTCATTATTTCAGCTAGGCCTACTTATTAATGTGATTCTTGTCTTAGATTGTACCTTCACAAAGACTAAAAGAAAGAAAAAATAACGATGACAATTTAATTTGAAAACTATGAACAAACGTAGGGCTAACACGGACGAAATTATAGGTTTGGACCAAAAACAGTTCTTAAAATTGCGTAATACTAATATTTATCTTTTCTATTGATAAAAAGGATTAGCCTATGTTATGAACTTTTTTAAATGTTGTAAATAAAAGACTTTTGGCATGTACTTACTTCTGAAATATGCGCTGAAGCGATTCCGTAGAGTGGCGGGAGTAGCCTATTCTGCTGTCATTTCTTTATTAATTTGGTGCAATATCACATACTTCAACACAAATCGCTTTAAAATAACTATTACGTTTATTTTAAAGTAAAAACTAACAAATATCTGTTAAAAAATCGGTAAAGTCGCTTTTATAATATGTGAACGTAATAGAATGTAATGTAAACAGATACGAATTTAGGAAAAACATGGCTGCCGACATATTGACCAATAGGAAACAAGACCTCACTTGGCCACACTGTCTCTATCTAGTCACTGTATATGTTCCTAATGAAAGGCGCCATCTATTAACCATCTGTTTGACTAGCATGACAGCTGTTAGTTAGATTGTTTACACTGTAAGATTGTATAGGGAAACTGTTATTTATAAACCAATGTAAACAAATAAACTTAATTAACAGGATTAATTCAACGTGTTAAATCAGGTAAATGTAGGCCTACTCCAAACTTGCAAAATATTAGCACGGGTCAGCTAGTTATTATAAATAGGTAACATTTGTTTGTTTGTTTGTTTGTTTTTATGTAGGGGGTAATCTCTGAAACTAGTGAACCGATTGAAAAAATATTTTTACTAATAAAAAGCTATCCTATCCCTGAGTAACATAGGCTATAATTCGTTTTGAAAAAAAAAACATTTTGTATTTCAATATTGGTAAATTTAGTCGGAAAAAATCTTACTTTATGCCTAAACTGATAAACCGACACATGTATTTACATTTATTACCATAGCAACCAATTTAATAAAATAACAGATAAAACAGCTGTTTGTTCCAATATTTTCATTATCAGCTGATTTCAAACTTTGAAGCAATTATTGTATTTCTAACTTATAAGTTAGGTTTTTATTAAAGTGTAGACCTCTTGCTGGTTCTTTTAATCTTATTAAAACGCTGTTATAAAATATACGAATTGTTTGTTTTGAACATTTAACATTATTTACCATCTTAGCTTTGGGGTTATTATTAATCCTACACCTTTATTATAGAGAAAACATAACATGATTATGTGTATAGAAGGTTCCAACGGGACACAGGGGTTTCCCCTAGTTTTATTTATATTTTTGTAATTTCGTACATTTTCATCAGATGTATTATGAAGTGTCACAACTTTTATTTGTATGTATACCTAAATAAAAATGTTCAGATAATCAGACCAGCAAGAGGTAAAGCTGTAGAGAGGTATTCATGTATCACAATATCATTATTGTTCTTTATATTTATTCACAATTGTCTCAAGGAATGATTTATTGTTCTAATTAAGAGTATATTATTTTGACAGAGTCTACCATAACACTAGAATTATTCTGATACGAGAAGTGGCTGTCAATATTATATAAGTACATCATATAGCAATACCCTGCTCATATTGGCATATCTAGGGTGATTGATGTAACCACGTGAGGTCGATTAACTCTGAAACTAAAGGGTGAGCCATAAAAACCGACCAATTTTTGTAATTTCTCATCTGTTATAATTGTTGGAGAGTTCATTGTTGCGGCAAATAACGGTTTAGTTAATGCATTTTGAGGTTAGTTAACATGGATCATCGTCGTACTTAGAGCATCATCGTGCTTTTGTTATAGTAATTTTTCAAAAGAAATGAATCTGTGATTTCTACACAACGTCGGTTTCGTGCTCATTTCAACGTCGGTCATCATGGTGCCAATCCAAGTCAAAAAAATATTCTAAGGTGGGTTGGTCATTTCAAGAACATGGCTTCTGCACTCAAAATAAAACCTAGTGGCAGACCTCGGACAGTTCGAACGCCGGAAAGCATTGAAATGGTTCCCGTAAGTGTGCTGCAGAGTCCTAAGCGCTCAACAGATAAACAATCAATTGCTTTGGCAATTTCGAATACTTCTGTCCGCAGAATATTGATTTGGATTTAAATTTCCATCCCTATAAAATAGTGATGGTACAAAATCTAAACGAGAGCTATTTCGATCCATGCCTTACCATCTGCCATAGACTATTGTAGCTTGTGAATGAAGCGAATCTTCTTCAAGTACTGGTCATGTCGGATGAAGCTCATTTTGAACTGTCGGGGAAAGTTAATAAACAGAATTTTGGATGTTGGTCTGCCGAGAATCCAAGAGAACTTCATGAACGATCATAAAAAGTGACTGGTGTGGAGTGGCGCGGCTTGGGATCATCGGCCCGTATTTTTTTAGAACGATATGGGAATGCCTGTCACTGTTAACTCAGAACGCTTTGTGGCCATGTTCAGAAATTTTCTGATGCCACAGTTACATCAGTTAGCAATCGTCACAAACTCTGTTTGGTTCCAACAGGATGGTGCGACTTGTCACACATCAAATGAGTCAATGCCAGTCAACTATTTCCGGGAAACTTGATTTCTCGGTTTGGTGATGTTCCATGGTCTGCGTGATCCCCAGACCTGGCCTCCTGTGACTGTTGGCTATGGGGCTATCTAAAGAGTAAAGTCTTCATCTCTAAGAATATTGCTGAACTAAAGCAGTGCATAAGGAACGAGATCGCTGCAATTCCACAGTTAATGTTGCGGAAGGTTACAGAGAGTATGGCAGAAGAGATGGGAGGCCTGTGTGGATGTAGAAGGACGACACATGACAGACATTATTTATCATAAGTAGAAATTGCAAAATCATGTTAAAAGTATATTTAATTATTGAGTTAATTTCATTTTTAAAAAGTCCTGTTTTTTGTTGTTTTTTTTTCTCACCCTTATAAGAGTTACACTTTCTTATAAATTGTCTAGCTTGTCCAAGAATTTAAATAAAATAGAGTTCAAGCAACAAAAAAAACTAAATAAATATTTTATAATTTTGGAAATGTAGTTTTACCATTTACAACTCACCATTTGAAAAAAGAGGCTTATTATTGTTAAGTATTTTTCCCCTACCACAACCACTTAGGTATTACATCGGTTCAAATGAACTGTTGTTGATCATAGTAATTTTTTGTTGGGAACAATATCTATATAAATAAAAATGTAAATGTTCGTTTGTTCAAAATCTTAAATCTCCGAAAGTTCTTCACCAATTGCTTTGAATTTTTTGCACAAAGTTGCATTCGAATACAACTGTGTTGATATATACTTTATGAAAAACAGCGCCATCTGTTGGACATAAAATCTTCACAAACTACACTAAATATTTTCCGGCAATGGGAGCACCATACTAACTATTAATTAGGGGCCAAGGAGATGGGGTTGACCCATCCCCAGGAGTATAGTAGAGTTTGGCCTGACAAACCCTTCAAGAACATTTTACTCAAGACCGTCCGTGGGGTTAGGTCCAACTCTGCAAGAAAGGACGTGACCACAAACATGGTGATGAATCATGTCCTGCACGAGGTGGCCCTGCTAATACTGAACATGGCGGATCTAGACTGGGTGCTAAAGTTCCACGGCAGGGACGGTTGTTGTGTACAGCCGCTGTGAGTAGTGACCCCACCAAGTCCCTAACTCAGAAATACACTCAATCACTTACACACACGCATATATCTACACAAACCATGGTAACATAGATATGTCACACAGCACAAAAACGAATCGGGCTGTTCTATTTGCCTGAGCGATCCTCTGCACTTCGTCGGTACCCAGACGGTACAGTGGGAAAACCGGGGCGGAACACCGGGCTGCCAGGTAGTACAGGGGCCCGACTCAGCCTAACCAACATGAGTTGGCTGTCCTATCAACTGGCGAAAATCTCGCCTCTGCTTTCACTGCCAGATGGTGACTGGATGGGACCATGCAGGCAGGGGCGGGGGGCCCCGCCGAGGCCACTGGGACTGACGGGAGCATGCTATAGGTGGTTGAGGGCGGATGGAGCAGGTTTGAGTAGTCGGAAATGCTGTTTACTCATACACACACAACATAACAAATGCAATACAAATAACCAAATTTAAGAAATGAATGACGAAAAAGATAAAACTTTTAACGTGCCATTTGTTTCAGAATTTCCCAGCTCAGCTCAACAACAAGGAGAATTTGGGGTATTAATCAAGGACGAGGATACGCAGGAATCGTTGATGTCGATTGATTCGAGCAACTACGAGACAGCGTTATTATATTCACCTCAAAACCCAAGCTCGCCACAGGGTCTGACAGTCTCTGTTGACAATCTGTGGCCGAAGGAGGGTGGAGAGGTGAAAGAAGTTCAGACACCTATGGAGGTTGCTCCAAAGGTGGACAAAGTAAAAAAGAAGAGGAAGCCGACAAGCTGGGAGAGAAGGCAACGCAGGGAGGCACGGGTGGCTGAACAAGCTGCTGCTGCGACCGGAAACGGGTGAGAGACCACCCCGACGGTGCAGGGTGCCAGAACTCATGTAGCGAACTTTCCTAGCTTTAAGTCAGACAGAAAAAGGCCTAGATCGCCGGAACCTGGAACATCGGGTACCCAAAGTGTCGACCAGATCTCCGAAGTGGAGAAAAAGGCACGGCCAGCGGGTACCACACCGGAGGATGTTACTCGTAAGAGAACAACAACAAAAAAATACGTACGCCAAGGTAACCATACCTGGAATCAGGGTGGCTATTGTACCAGAAGAGTATCCGGAAGATAAACTTTTGGATGACGATAGTTTGAACGGAGTGAGGAACGCCATCTTACAGGCCATGTTTACCACGCCAGAAGAGGAGGCGGTTCTAAAGTTCCGGGATAACTATCTATCCAAGGGAGCTGTCATCGGCATTTGTGCCGACCAACGCTCTGCAGATTGGCTGCAGAGTATTATCCCCGGTAGAGAGGTCGGGGGTAAGAAATTGAAGGTAGTGAAGATGGAAGACCTTCTTCAGTACAAGAAAGTGGTAGCCTGGTTCCCTGGCCCACCTGTACCTACTGAGAAGGTCCTGAAGATGTTGGGAAGGAACGAAGGCCTTAATACCAAGGGCTGGAGAGTCTTTGAGAGCAAGGATTAAGGAATGAAGGGAGTCCGTTTTGTGCTCAGCATCGACTCCATCAGTGCTGGAGTACTGGACAGAATTAATTTCAACTTACGTACTGTTACTGAATACGACATTATAAGATATGCAAACAGTTTGCGGGGTGGCTCTGCACCTGGCTACGATGGCATCTCAGCGTCCCTTCTTAAGGACAACATTGATCTGTTTATGAAGCCTTTACTTCACATAACAAACTTAAGTATTGAGTCAGGAATATTTCCTGATATATATAAAACTGCTATGGTTTTCCCTCTTTTTAAAACTAACGACAAATCGGAAAAAAATAATTATCGTCCTATATCTCTATTAAGCGTGTTTTCAAAAATTATTGAAAAAATCGTTAAAGACCAGCTAATTTCATATTTAAACAAACACAAAATTCTAACGCGTTGTCAGTACGGCTTTAGACGAGACAGAGGGATATCTGATGCCCTGTTTGATTTGACCAGCAACATCAATGATGTTATTAGCAGTAATAGGCGTAGCATTGTGGTTTTTTTGGATCTTGCTAAAGCGTTTGACTCCGTTGACAGGGAGAAACTTCTTCGCAAATTGAAATTAATCGGTTGTAGAAGAAAGTCTTACTCGTGGTTTGAAAGCTACCTGTCCAATAGGAGACAGATTGTGTCTATATGTGGGGTAAACAGTGATAGTTGTTCTGTAAACTATGGGGTGGTTCAGGGAAGTACTCTGGGGCCGCTTTTGTTCTTGATTTATATAAACAATTTGAACAAATTAAATATTGAGGGCAAATTCTTTCTTTTTGCTGATGATACGGCTATACTATTTGAAGGGGAAACTTGGGAAGAAGCACAGGAAAAGGCATTGAGGGGTTTGGCTTCCGTAAAAAAGTGGTTTGACCAAAACGTGTTAACTCTTAATGTTTCTAAAACTAAATTTCTGCCGATTTCACTGAGAGCTTGCACTGATCTAAATCTAAATTCTTTAAAACTACATTCTTGTGGTGATTATCTAAACAAGGTATGTTTGTGCGAACATATTGAAAGCACTGATTGTTATAAGTATCTTGGAGTAATGTTTGATAAACGGATGAAATGGACTGAACATGTCAAATATGTAAAGCAAAAAACACGCAAACTAATCTATGTTTTTAAACATCTTAGTGAAATCCTAAATGTTCAAGAGCTGAAACTATCTTATTATGCATATTGTCAATCATTATTTATGGGGGGAATAATAGCCTGGGGGGGTGCCTTTAAAACAATTCTTGAACCTCTTAACATAATTCAAAAATCTATACTTAAAGCTGCATTGCGTAAAGGCCGTTGTTTTTCTACTGAGACACTTTTTGACGAATTTAAGGTTATGAATCTTAGACAAATTTATGTCAAAACTCTTGCAATTTATATTTTTAAAAACTACCGAGTTATTTTCGAAATTACCGATCATCAACGTTTGACACGCAGCT
The DNA here is from genome assembly GCA_018207615.1 of Philaenus spumarius. Lineage (NCBI taxonomy): Eukaryota > Metazoa > Arthropoda > Insecta > Hemiptera > Aphrophoridae > Philaenus > Philaenus spumarius. Next base: position 175,781 of record JAGFPH010000061.1, on the reverse strand, counting down.
CAAAGTCACTTGGAATTTTAAATAAAAAATTAAGTAAGACTTTCTCGGTCACGAATTCACATTACATAGCTCATGTTTTATATAGGAATCTACCTGACCACTTACGTATGTTTAATAACTTTAAACTTCAGACATTTAAGAAACATATTACAAATTGGCTTCTGGAATTGGGAAGGGACGGTACTGAGAATGTCATTGTATCCATCTACAGGTAGCAAATATATTTACCCTTGTTTATTGTACTACCTTATCTCTCTCGCTATTATTGATTCTCGTGTGTTGAAGCAGTAACTATTTGTTGACCCGGGTTGTTTTGGTCTGATATGGACTTGGATTCCTCCGTTTGGCACTTCCCACTCTACTCTACCTCTATTGTTTTTATATTATAAAACTTTAATATAGATCAATAAATATATTATGTCTTCCTTGTTGGATTTTTAGATGCGACTCGTACCTACGCACAGGCTAAGCCTATGTGGGCACAATTTCCGTGATATTATTATAAATTTTTTCTGTATTATATTTAAGGAAATATAAATAAATTGAATTGAATTGAATTGAATATATAAGTGGAAACCTTTCTATGGCTTCGCTCAGGCAGCATTCACACCGCTGGGAGAGAAGCATAGGAAGGAAGAAAACGAAGAGGAGAAACAGTAGGAGGGGAGAACGACAATGGTTGGTGGTCCCGTCTCTCCTGTTACAGGAATAGACCACTCCCTGGCTCCAGGGGAAAAGAAGATCTTCGCTGGACCTCACAGGAACAAACAGGTGAGAGAAATTAGTTTTGTTCAGGCTAACTTACACCATAGTATAGCGGCCTCAAGGCTGATTTCTCATTGTTTAGTTGAGACTAATGTACATGTTTCTCTCATACAGGAACCTTGGCTGTAAGGGGGCAACATAAAAGGGTTAAATGTAACTGGTTATAGGTTGTATGGTGGTGGCAGGTAAGGAAGACCAAGGGCGGCGGTCATGGTAAAAGGGATGGCGTCCCGGTGGCTGGTTTCCTTTCCTGTGACCTAGTGGCAGTTAATGTTAAGATTAAGGTAGATGAAGTCATGAGGGAAGTAGTTGTTTGTTCGGCTTATTTTCCATATGATATAAATCATCACCCTCCATCAGAGGAGAATGAAAAACTAATATTAGAAGGGCATTCCGGTGGTGGTGGGGTGCGACTCCAATTCAAATCATGTACTTGCCAACACCAATGCTAGAGGGGAGGCCCTCCTCAATTACTTAAGTGGAACCAATCTTATGGTTCTAAACACTGGGAATGACCACACCTTCCAAAAGGTCATAGGCATAACGCTCTGCTCCTCCAGACTTTTTGAAAGAGTGAATGGTTGGCAGGTTTCCACGGAACCAACATTATCTGATCACAGGCTCATTCAGTTTAAACTATGCGGGGCTGAGACAGAGAGTAGGCTTATAAGGAACCCAAGACAGACGAACTGGGATTCCTTTAAAGAAACCCTTGAGGCAAAGATAAATGATGGTCCTATCCAGACCATTCACAATCATGTAGATCTTGAGCTAACTGTAGGCCATCTACAGGAAGCTTTAACAAACTCTTTTGAGAGGAATTGCTGCATGATCAAAGCTCAACCCCAGGTTCGGGGACTGCGGTGGAAAAAGACTCTGGAATTTCACCGTAGGCAGACTCACCAAAGCTTTAACAAGGCCAAGCGGTCTGATAACCCTGGAGACTGGGATGAGTTTAGGCAAAGGCAACGTAATTATAGACTAGAATTTCGGAGGAAATATAGATCCTCTTGGAGGACCTTTTGCAATATCATTGAGACCATCTACGAACTCTCAAGACTTCAAATGTACTTGTCAGAGACCCGGTAGGAAGACTCGGTCCCCTCAAGCTTCCATCAGGAGAAATGAGGAAAACGGAAGAAGACACCCTGAGGTATCAGCTATCAACAACACATTTCCCAGGATCTGCTGAAACTGTTACATTGCGGGAAGAAAACAACCTGGATGTGACAGGGAAGGTTGACTGGGAATGGCAAAGAAAATAATAACTGGGCAATAAAGTCCTTTGACCCTTTTAAAAGTGCAGGACCAGATGGAATATTCCCAGCTCTTCTTCAGAGGGGCGGAGATAAGCTGGTGCCACGGCTAATAAAAGTATTCAGGTCATCTCTTGCTCTAGGACGTGTGTAGCATGACCTAGGTCTTGGAGATTAGCGAAAGTAATTTACATCACTAAACCAGCGAAAGGAACTTACAACAACCCAAAAGACTTTCGACCTATTAGTTTAACATCATTCCTACTCAAAACGTTGGAAAGACTGATAGACAGATACATAAGGGATGGAACAGTGGCTGCAAATCCTTTTCATAAAAATCAACATGCATACATTGCAGGCAAATCTGTTGAAACAGCTCTCCTCCAACTGGTAGCCAGGGTGGCAAAGGTGCTGGAGCAGAAAGAACTTGCGATGGGAGTTTTTTGTGAACATCGAAGGGGCGTTTAATAATACCTCCTTCAGATCCATGACAGACGCATTAATCAAGCGGGGAGTAGAGCACACTATCACCCGCTGGATAAAAGCTTACCTTGAAAATAGAATGGTGATTTCACAACTAAACAGTAGTGAAATTATAATTGAGGTTGCGCGTAGATGCCCCCAAGGAGGAGTTCTTTCACCCCGCTTGTGTTCTATAGTAGTGGATGATCTGCTGGTGGGACTAAATGAGAGAGGAGTTTATACCCAAGGTTATGTGGACGACATATGCATTCTGGGAATAGGTCCCATGGACTGTGTCTTACATCGTCCAAAGCTCACTCAAATGGTTGGAACGCTGGTGTGAGAGAATGGGTCTAACTGTAAACCCAGGGAAAACAGATCTCATTCTCTTTACTGGGAAAAGTCGGACGGATGGTCTGTACATGCCCAGTCTACTGGGACAAAGACTTACATGCTCCGAAACAACATAATACTTAGGTGACACCCTAGACACCAAGCTGGTCTGGGGAGAACACATAAGGAGAAAGGCAGCAAAAGCGCGTAACGCTTTCTGGGCATTTAGGAGAGTGATTAGAACCTCATGGGGGCTTCGGCCCCAGATGATGAACTGGCTCTATGTTATCATAAGACCGTCTCTACCTTTTGCCTCTACAGTCTGGTGGCCCGCTACCAGGAAGGAATAGGCAAAAAGAGAACTTAATAAAGTACAGTGGATGGCCTGCCTTGGAATAACGGGATCCATGTGAACTACCCCCACAGCGGCCATGGAAATCTTGTTAGACCTCCCACCTCTGGATCTCATGGTCCAGGGGGAACCTAGTAAGGCCGCAATGAGATTGAACACAGGAGGGATTTGGTCAACATCTCTTGCAAGAAATGGACACGGTGCGTGTTTGAACAAGATACTGGAGTGGGATCCGATGCTGCAAGCCGGTACGGACTACATGACTCCTAAGTATAATTTCAATAGCAAATTAGAGGTTATTTTTCCGGCTCGGGAAGAGTGGCTAGGGAAAAAAGTAGATCTTGGAAATGACAAATCTGGTTCACGGATGGGTCAAAAACAGACAAAGGTACGGGAGCAGGAATATGCATGCATAAAGGACCGTACACCCAGGGAAGATACTCAACGTCGCTGTGACTATACTCTACGGTCTTCCAAACGGAGGTATACGCAATACTTGCATGCGTAAAACGAATACTGTAATCAGGAAGCATGAGTACAGATGTTGCGATATGTTCTGATATTCAGGCGGCTATAAAGACCATTATAGCTACAAGAACAACATCAAAACTGGTCTGGGAATGCCAATTACTACTGGACCTTTTGTCAAGCAGTAGGCAAGTAAGACTTGTTTGGGCCCCTGGACATGAAGGAGTGGAAGGGAATGAAATAGCAGATAAACTGGCTAAGAGAGGAGCAGAAACTCCACCGATGGGCCCAGAACCAATGATAAGAATATCAAGAGGCTATGGGAAAGAAAGAGTAAGAAAAAATGTTCAATCAGGACACTTGCGTAGATGGAGAGAGACGGTAAGAGGTCAGAAACAGGCACACGACTTCATTGATGGCCTGGATGGACACCTAAGCAGAACACTGCTGGGTCTTGGCAGGCCGGAAGTCAGTTTGTTGGTCGATCTACTGACGGGACACAACTCTCTGAAGAGGCACCTCCACCTAATGGGGCTGGAGAACAACCCATTATGTCAAAGGTGTGGAGAGAAGGAGGAAACTTCTTTCCACGTTCTATGCGAATGTGATGCCCTCGCATCAATGAGGCAGAAATATCTGGGACAAGGATACCCTGACATCAGTATACGAGAGGAAGGCCCCCATGAACTCCTTCGTTTCTCAAAAAGGGCGGGTTCGATGTGAACTGCTGCCTGGACATGGGACACAGAGGACCTAATGGTTTAGGTGCAGTATTTATTTATAGGTCCTGGTAGTGGATCACACAAACCCCCTAATAATAATAATAATAATAAACTATTAATTAAATAAGTTTATTGTTGGTACATTAATCAGCTGTTTGCTCTAATATTTCCAATAACAGCTCATTTCAAACTTTGAAACAATTATTTGTATTTCTAACTTTTAGGCAAGGTATTCGTAAAAAAATGCCATCTATTGAACGTAAAAATAGCACACACTGTTTTAAATATTTTACGGCAATGGGTGCGCCAAAATAAATAAAACTCAAACATGTTTAGTGTTGGTATAGTAGTCAGCTGTTGGTTCTAATATTTTCATTAACAGCTGATTTCAAAATTTGAAACAATTATTTGTATTTCTAACTTTTTAGGTTAGGTTTTTGTTTAAGTGTATACCTAAGCCTTGCTGGTTCTTTTAAAAACTTTATATAACTTCTGTCATAAATCATTCGAAATAATTTAATTTGGACATTTAACATTATTTAACATCTTAACTTTGAGTAATCCTGCACCTTTATTATAAAGAAAACATAACACATGTGTGATGTGTAAAAAAGGTTCCAACGGGGTTGGCGTCCGGAGCACGCAGGAGTCTCCCCTAGTTGATAAATACAAATGATTGACAGGTGTAGGCAATGTCTACAAACATAAAACAAAGATTAAGTGGTAAATTATATTACAAAATTATGTAAAGAGGTCACAATTATTACATGGTTCTTTGGACAAGTTAATATTTAATCCGGAGTGAATGAAGACTGTAACAACACTTATGCAGCGAATTTTGAAGAATAGATTATATTCAAGCTAAATTTAAATCTAAGAAGGTTATCTGGTTATTAAATTTCGTCCATTACGGTATTGAATTTAAATGCGAATACAATTAAATTTCCATTATATAAGAACACTGAAATCTTTCTTGTAAGACTGTAAGAGCGAAACTAATAACATATAACATTGGAAGTAAATACTCTGTTAAAAGAAAGAAAACACTCTTTGGGCTGTGGTTTCAGAAAAACTCTGCGTCTTTATTGACAACCACCGATACGAACCTTCATGGTCAAAGCGAGATTCTGATTTTATGTTTTTTGTGACCTTGAAACTCAACTGGACAAAGAGTGGCACTAGTTACAGTTTAAACTCATTGTTAGTGAGCCTACAAAGTGACAGCTGAAGTTGCTCTGCAAAGAATATACAATGTTTCAAGCAATCCGTCAGTGTCCTTGGTGTCTATGACTTGTGTATTGTCTTCAACTCACAATTTATTACTCCTACTACTACAACTTTTACATTTGCATCTTCTTTCAAAATTGTAATAATAACGCGGAGTCTGGCTTACCTCAGTTAAAAACTAAAATCACAGTCTAAACCGGCTATGAGAAGCTGGCAGCGCCCAATCCCAAAATTAAAAAATAAATTATTACTTTCGTTTGTTTAGCTATTTTCATCGTTTGTTTAGCCTTAGTTCAAGAGTTATTAAAAAAATTGGGTCTGCGTCGGACCAAACGGTGGAAGTTATACTTCTTTGGCCATTCGTATATTCGTATACTTTCCTATAATTTTTGAAAAAACAATTTCCCAGCCTGAGATTGAACCAGGGATTCTAGCGTGTAAGTCGAGTGCGTTAACCCACCGAGACTTTTGAGGTATCTCGTGTAGAGAAAAGGTATAAAAAGGCACTTTCCGGATTTTTCTCCTAACGCGTGACGCGGTTTCTCGACCGACACTCCATCCCACCAGCAGCGCCCATAAAGTATATTTACCCGTAAATGAATGAAATCGTTTGTTTAGCTATTTTTAACGTTTGTTTAGTCTTACTTTAGCAAGAAATCAAAAAACGAAATTTTAAACCTCTCGCTGATAGATTTTATACAAGTATCCAAAACCGAACTACAGAAAGTAGAAAACTTTCGCTGAAGTAATTTAAGGGGGGGGGGGGTGAAAACACGTACCATCCATTTTTTGAGGGGTGACAAATTGCACAAAAGGCACTTCATTGGAGTATTACGAATGTGTGTGCAAAATCTAAGCTCGATCCGTTCAGTTTGTGAGGCTGTAGCCCTGTCAAAGCACAAGAACAAGAAGTAGAAAAACTTTAAAAAATAACGATTTTAATACTTCCATAGCTCCGTGATCTGATGGTCCGTCAAATTAAAATGTGGTACACGTCCTCAGGGGCCCCTCGAGAATAGGTGTGCGAAAAATCAACATCATTGACCCACAGGGGGTCGAGGTAGGGGAGGGTGAAACCCCGTACTTGTTCTGTCGCGTAAACAGTGTTCTTGGTCGACTCCTCGATTTTTTTGGCGAGCAGGACGCTCCCAATGAGATGGACCCAAAAATGGGTGGTACGTGTTTTCACCCCCTTAAATTACAACAGCGAAAGTTCTCTACTTTTTGTAGTTCGGTTTTGGATACTTGTATAAACTCAATCAGCGAGAGGTTTCAATTTTCGTTTTTTGATTTCTTGCTAAAGTAAGACTAAACATAATATGAAAGTAGCTAAACAAATATTTCCACTTATTTTTTAAAAGAATTGTGAAATGGACACTGCTAGTGTGAACAATACCCAACACGTTTTTTTTTCTATTTCTTGATAAACTAAGACTAAACAAACTATGAA
>JAGFPH010000061.1:138915-162269 GCA_018207615.1 Philaenus spumarius | reverse complement strand
AAAAAACCCCTAAAACAATAAATGTTGTTTGCTATATATCTCAAAAACCCTACCGCCTAGGTACGTGAAATTTGGTACACGTGTTTGCCATAGTCACTAGAGGCGCACTACAAAATTATTTTTAAATATTTGGTCTTTAAGGGTTGAAATATCCCCTAAAACAATAAATATTGTTTGTTTACTTGCCTTAAAGCTGAAATTTGGTACATTTATTTCTTACAAAACACATCTAAAAAGTAAATGAGTTTTACATTTTGTTAAGTGCTGCTTTGGGTAAAAATGTGATAACAATCCCTAAAAACAATAAATATACATGTATATACTTTCCTTAAAGCAAGAGAGCTGAAATTTGGCACTTATTAATTTAAGTAAGCTGATCGAAACTATCCCGATATAGATAGGCATATTAAAGACGTATCTTGGTGATCTGCAACATCCAGCTAAGACTGACTTACCAGTCTGTAGATTTAGCGATTGAAAAAGAAGACGCTCTTCACTCTGAATTTTTTATTTTTTTATTGATTTAATTTATTCAACAAACATACCGTGACGGGCAGCCAGTGAACAATAAATACGAAACTAATTGAAAACACATGTAATAATTCACTTTCGTGAAATAATAGATGAAAGAAAATGAGAGAAAAATATCAATATTAGATAACATAGTAACGCAAAAAAAAAAAATTCTCTGTAGCGTAGTACGGCTAGCCAAACGTCAAGTATCCAGCTTCTATTACATCTGAAAGTAGCCAAACGTTCTGTTGCCATGACACACGATAACTTTTTAATTAACAGTAATAATACAAAAATTAAATTAAGAAATAGATATTAATTTGTGTTATTTTCTCGATCCACTTTGTAGTAGAAATCTATTTTATAAACACATGGAAATTTCTAACCACTCCTTCAGTACGTTTTGCCCAAATTATGTTTGTAATATTACAGAAATACAAAATCAATGTCCAAGAAAAAAAGCGTAAGCAGCACTGCCGCATTACTAAGCTGAATTTTCTTATACGGGAATAACTTGTATTAAGTACTGTTAGTTTCCTATGAATTGTATTCCTTGTTCCGGTAACTGTACCTAAAATACTTTTGCACAGGATTTTAGTAAATTTAATTGCCTTTCGAATGAACTCATAAATTGTACTCGGCCTTATGAGTGGGAGAAATTGCGCAATTATCTTACGTCGGTAGTGAAAGAATTCATTTATCGGGAGTTTTCTATGAATTTTGTTCCTTGTTCTAGGAACAGTACCTAAAATACCTTTGCACAGGATTAGTACATTTAATTGCCTTTCAAATGATATAATTCACAAATTGTACTCAGGCTTATATACTCCTCAAATCCTTACCCAAAACGATTAAACTGTATAACTCCGCCATTTTGAATCGGATCGGGAACAAACAAAAAAGTGTCTCTGAAGAATCCTACTAGGACACTTACATAAAAAAATTAGCAATTTTGAAGCATATTCCGGGAATAAAACATATATACAGGGTGATTCAGAACTATGCGGCAATGTCTCGGTAGCTCTTTCTATAGCTAAAAATAAGAAAAATGTTCATATAAACATAGGCCCGAAAGAGCTTCGTTTTCCAGATCTGCGCCACTTTAGTTTATTTTACAAAATAATTCAGTTTAACATAATGACAGGAAATGTACATACAATATGGTTGCGTTTACTGTGTTGGTATAGGGTGCCGGGTTGAACAAACCAATTATTACACAAAACTTAACTATTATCCTTCATCCGATTGTTTTGACAGTTACACCATCCGATAGGGAATCAAAAGGTGTCTTTTACTGTTTTTGAGTAATTTAGATTTTAAATTTTCAAACAGCCGCCATTTTGAAACGCATTACTCGATAAAATCGATTATTTTTCTCGAGATAGGTCGTTATTTGGTTAAACTTAATGCCAATTTTGAACTCAATCGGTCAAACCGTTCTCTAGATATGAACTGTTTTGTAAAAAAAAATTGTGGATATCTAGAAAACTAAGAGTTTCCAGGGCTATGTTTATATGAACTTTTGTTCTTATTTTAAGCTATAGAATGAACTAACGAGACATTACCGCGTAGTTCTGGATCACTCTAAAATAAATTAATGAATTTTGGGTAGCCTATCGTTTCCAAATGGTCTAACACGTATAGAAACGAAGTCCCACCCTCCTCCGACCAACCGTTTTCAAGTTGGGTCGAGTGTAATAGCTCTTATTTTCTTCAAAAATTCGGCTAATTAGTTTGTTCATTATGTAAGTAATAACCATAACCGTTTGTAACACTTCATATATGACCAAACGATAGTGATTTGTAATTATAACATAAAAACAGTTGAAAAATGTTTCCACTGTAAAAATTTATTTGTTCCATACTTTTAAATGAATTTCTGTATAGTTTAGATCTAAATTTATGTTTCATTTGAAATGTATGCCTCAAAACAAAATACAACGTACATGCATATTGCTTCAAAATCTGATTTAAATTCGGTGGAGTATATTCTTTTGAAAATGGGCTTTCTGGTATTTAAAAATTCTAAAAATATCACAAACTAACGTTTTAACAGACTATTTTAAAGTAATGGATAATCAAAGTTCTGAAAAATTGTATAGCCTACAACTTACTTATTCCTAATATTAATAACCTGCTTTGATGTTATGATAACAAAATCATTTTCCAGAACTTTGATTGACCATTACTTTGAAACGAAGCAAGATACTAAGCCTAGTTTGTGCCATTCTGTTTCTCTTTTAATAAGCTTTTCAGAGGTGTATTACATGACCTACCTTTACATATACAATTGTTAAGCCCCCAAAGTACTAGAGGTTCAGATATGTGAAAAAAATTGTCCTTTTATGCAACACAAGATATATGCAAAGTTTTGTTAACTTATTTTCAGTAACAAAATAATAAAGGGGATTAAAGGGACTTTATGAACACTCTGTTATATTGACGTTTGCTGTAACCAGTTATTTATTGAAGTAATAATACGATAATTATGAGCTTGCGAAACCTTATTTTTCAAAACGGTCAACATTAATTTCTTGCTATCGATACTATATTTAACATAATGGCTTTTATTTTCTATTTTTTACCTCTTAAAAATAAATTATTTTAAAAGTTATTTATATATTAAAGCAATTGTAATATAAATCAATAAGAAAATTATGTAAGCCAATAAACGCGAGTGTTGTAGATTAAGTGGTGAAGTGTTTATATGGTTGCAAAGTGCTTGATGAAGGCGCACTCTATCGGGTATTTAAATGAAGTGTAGTAACTTATATTTCTACTCAATGAAATAGTTTCCTTTCATACATCCACTATAAAGGCATTTAAACTTTATAATAATGTTATGTAATAAATTATATCAGCTTCAAGTGTTGCACAATAAATCTGTTTACATGTTCCGACATTCTACTGAGTACAAATATTAATCTATTCTAATATTATAAAGAGGTAAAATTTGTTTGTTTGTTTTTATTTGGGGGTATAATCTCTGGAACTACTGAACCGATTGAAAAAATAGTTTTACTAATAAAAAGCTTCACTATCCCTGAGTAACATATACTATAATTCATTTTCATCAAAACATTTTTTATTTCAAAATATGTAAATTTAGACGGAAAAATTCTTAGATTAGGCCTAGACTGATGAATTTTCATAGCAACCTTTTGAATAAATAGATAAAACAGCAGTTAGCTCAAATATTTCCATTAACAGCTGATTTCAAACTTTAAAGCAATTATTTATATTTCTAACTTTTAGGTTAGGTTTTTAATAAAGTGTAGACTTGAAACTTGCTGGTTCTTTTAATCTTTATTATAACTACAGTTATAAAATGTACTAAATAATTTGATTTGAACATTTAACATTATTTACTATCTTAGATTTTGGGTTATTTTAGAGTATAAAATACATTAATTGAAAATTCAAATTATACATTAGAGCAGATTAGGTAGGCAGAGGTCGAGGTAGGTAGACCACCACTGAGAGAATGTAGACAAGGAAGTGCCTAAAAAAATTGTAAGTATGGATTCCCTTCACTTGGCTTTACTAACGGCCTCGAAATGTACACCATATGTTTTTTGTTTGTGTACAATTTGCAATTCTATTATAAATCTTATAAAACACTTACGCTAAGGCAAACAAAAACAAAATACTATGTTATGTTAAAATATCAGCTTAAAGACGTTTGATTTTTAAATAATTAAGAAAAGTAGTAAAAGAATAATCTACACAATTGTGAAATGAAAACGAAGTTTTGTTGGTCTGGTATTAACGTAGGGCCTATTTTTATGAAACAAACGCAGAAGAAATATCTATGCGAAATATAATGATATAAACTACCTGAATAGAAAAACAAAATTTGTCTGTATTGTAAATTTATGAATTGTCATTGCGCATGCAAAAACCTGACCTATTTTTACTATTTACTAGTAAACCCCGGTGAAAAATAGCAGGCAGATTAGTTAGATACACATCAGAAATACATAATTTAAAAAAATAATAATTTTAAAACAGCAGACTTTATCTAGGCCTACCTAACTTGTATATACATTTTATATAAATGTGTACAATTAAAATAATTATAAAACTGTAGGCCTGTTTGTTAATACTTTGTATTTATATACGTTATTATATATTTAAAGAAAGATAAAAATAATTGTTTTTTATTTCATATTGATGGGTCAAATAAATGATTTAGAAGTTATTAATATTATAGTGAAGAAATTAATAATGTAATATGTTTATATGTTATACGAAGATGTAAGAATGTTTCCAAAGTTAAACGATTAGGTATCTCGACTTTAAATTTGTATAAACGAATTTATTGATGATAAAAGGATATATACAGTTTATAACCACAAAGCAAATCTTATAACATATTATAGCATACAATAGTTCTATAACTCATATTTAAACAAAATCAACTATAGAAATTCTGTGAGCAGAAAATAAAAAAAAAGAAGAATTTTCTTATCCGGGAATAACTAGTACTAAATACTAGGAGATTCCTATGAATTTTGTTCCTTGTTCAGGGAACTGTACCTAAAATAAATTGCACAGGATTATAGTAAATTTTATTGCCTTTTGAATGATATAACTCACAAATTGTACTCGGGCTTATATACTCCTCAAATCCGTGCCCAAAAACTATTAAACTATATAACTCCGCCATTTTGAACTGGATCGAAAAACAAACAAAAGTGTATCTGAATAATCATACTAGGACCTTTTCACCAGAAAAATCAGCAATTTTGAAGCATATGTACCACCACTTATCATCCGGGAATAAAACATATATATATAGACCTATATATATATAAATTAATGAATTTTGGATATCGTCTCCAATTGGTCTGAAACATATAGAAACGAAATCCTACCCTCCTCCGACCAACCGTTTTCAAGTTGGGTCGAGTGTAATAGCTCTTATTATCTTCAAAAATTCCGCTAATAAAACATTGTTAGTACCCGTCCTATACAACTCGGCAACTAATTAGTATGTGATGGATTAATTTTAATCCTGTACTAAATAGATTGAGCCATCGCGAATGGAATTACAATAGACTAGATTAGTGTGGAAATAAAGATAGTCTTTATTGCAAACAGTAGGCCTGCACTCTAAAATATATTCTGAATGAGAACAATTATTATCACTGGCCTTGATGGCGTTACCGGTCATAGATAAAGATGTCAATGGAAGTAACGAGTGTCGCTACAAGTCACGTTGCAAGAATATATTCACATGTAAATCGACCTTATTAAAAGTTCGATTGTTTAAATAGTTGAAGCAGGGAAAGGTTTTCATTTTCCTCATTTTTCTACTTCCATTTGGTTTATAATTACTTCAAATGTATGTCTTCAACTTCTTGCCGTCTTATTTAATTTAGAAACCAGATGTGTAATGTACGCCTCTGAGAGGTACAACTTTATATATACCGCGTATACCGGAATGTGTTAAGGTCATCTGTTACATTACCTATATATAATAACTAGAGGGTTCCGCCCCCTCCTCGCTTCGCTCGCCAACCCTCCGTGGTGGGCAAACGTTAACACATTACCACTTATGAAACAAAGGTGCCAATCATGGGAAGTATAACAATTTATTACTTTCTCACTATACTATAGTAAAGAGCAAGTATAGTGATCGCAAACAAAATCGATTTTGAGATTTTTGTGGAAATATCCGTTTTGGGACCCCAGAGTCCAAAAAAGTGGTTTTACAAAATGTCTGTATGTATGTCTGTATGTATACAAAGCTAGATCGAAAACTATTCGATCGATTTCAAACAAATTTGCACTAGACATGTCAAGTAAGCCTGTATAGATGCACGAAAAACGGATTTGAAAAATTTTGAAAAATAACCCCCTTTTTGGCAAAAAAAACCCAAAAAATCAGTTACTATTTTTTATTAAAAAAACTGTTTTTAACGATTTTGATAAAATTTGGCTTATTTGTAGAATTTAATTTACTCTACCATATGTAAAAAACCGCCTCTTTCTAAAAATTCTAGTTTAGCTAATAATAATAACTAATTTTGGGGGGTTTTTTGGCCATAAAGGGTGTTGTTTTTCAAAACTTTTCAAAACCTTTTTTCGTGCATCTATACAGACCTAATTTACGTGTTTGGTGCAAATTTGTTCGTAATCGATCTAATAGTTTTCTCTCTAGATAATAGTAATAATATTTATTAGTTAATCTCCTACTTTAATAAATCACCTCTCCTACTCCACCTACAATTATCACAGTGAATCACAGTGAATCTGTTTAGTAATTTAAATATGTTTGTCAGAAAGTATGTGCCTCTTCCTGGTACCGCTAATTTTTATTGTAAAGGGGCTGTTCACATATTATTAGACGTAACTATTTAAATTGCGTGTGTTATTATTTACTTTCTTTCCTATGAAACACTTAAAATTAATAAGTGTCAAATTTTCAGTTCTCTAGCTTTAAGGAAAGTATAAAGTCAATATTTTTTGATAGGGGTTGTTGCTACATTTTCACCCCTTCAAAATGTAAATCTATGAAACTTTTTCTATGTATTTTGTAAGAAATAAATGTACACATTTTCAGCTCACTAACTTTAAAGAAAATATAGCAATTGATTTGTATTGTTTTAGGGGTTGTTAATCACATTTACACCCTTTAGCAGCACGCGACAAAATGCAAATCTAGTTTACTCTTTCCATGTATCTTGTAAGAAATAAATGTACAAAATTGCAGCTCTCTAACTTTAAGGAAAGTATTTTAAAGTGTTTAAAATATATACTGTATGTCACCTCTTATATTTTATTATTATTATTTATTTTTTTTAAATGGTTGAACTGATTTTCTTTCTTTTTATTGTGCATTGCAATTCTCTGAACTGTTTCTATACTGAATTACAATCGGTGCAAACAAGAACTATAATACGTGGCAAATAGTTATCGTAAAGTTATGTAAATCTATTTATTCAGCTTGTATATCAAACAGTGCTAGACATATTATTGCAGCGTTGTTATTAAGTACATAAGGACTACACAATTAAGAAAACAATACATCCTTGGCCTTAAATTATATTAAATACGAGCGAATATTGTAGTTTATTTACTTATGATAATAATAAAACTAACTTAAATTATTACTTATTCTTTCTATTTCAACTTTCATTTCTATTTAACATCTCTCCATCCCTTAGTTCAAATTGTAAGTTATGTTGGGTTTTCAGTAAAAATGTTCAAGGAGCATGCAAATTGAACAATGATTCTACATGCAAATTAATTATTCAAGCATCATTTTAAAGCTTACGTTCCCCGCTATTGACGAAAAATACACAATCAGCTTAAAATTCATGTTTTCGTTACAAAAATTGATAAAGAAACTTTTATATTATACTTCATATGGTTCCTAATGAAAGGCGCCAATTATTAACAATCTGTTTAACTAACATGACAGCTGCTGTTAGTTAGATAGTTTATATGGTTCCTAATTAAAGTCACCATCTGCGATAACTCCCTTAATTCTTCATCAAAATTAATTTTCAAGCATCATTTTAAAGTTTATGTTCCACAACTATTGACGAAAAATAGACAAACAGCTTAAAATTCGTGTTTTCGTTACACAAAATTGATTAAAAACACTCTGACATGTTTCTTAATGAAGGAAATCATCTATTAACAATCTGTTTAACTAACATGAAAGCTGTTAGTTAGATTGTTTACATTCTATATTATGCTGGTATAATCTATCACACAAATCAATCAAATTAAACCAACGTAAATAAATAAACATAATTTACTTAATTAAATCAAGGTATTAAATCAGGCAAGTAACTTGCCAAATATTTGCACTGGTGAGCTAGTATCTTCTTAATTTTCCATATTAATAATTAAGTAAGTCACCTAAAAATTGAATTAAAAGATGAAACAACATTAGAAGTTAAATTTTACGCAGTTAAATAAAATCATCTAATTTGTAATTCAGTTCTTGCCCGAGCTTAAAAAAAGATGACATAAGTGATGTTTGAAAAGTAGAGTTTACCTTAAACTTATTTATCAAGCTTTACTAATCTATTCTAAACATTTGTTCTGTACAAATATGTGTCGAGTAAAACCAACAACGACAAAGAAATATTGACATACTATGACAAATCTGTGTTCTTCCAAGAACCGTGAAAATCTGTTAATTGGAATAAAAACAGACAATATTTCCTTTTCAATTCCTTATTGCTAATATATAACTATGCTTTTATTGTAGTAGGCCTAAATTCCGAAACAAATAAATTTCGTATGAATGTAATTTTGGAACTATTTTGTTTAAATACGAAAGACAAAAAATTATGTATTTTTCTCATTTTACTCTCTCTCTAGGTATTTATTTGATATAAAAACCACCTTAGAAAATACCACAGTAAAAAAACTGTTGGGCTTGATATTTTTTAATCTAAAAGAAAACAAATCCCATTTTTAACTGTTCCAAGCATGGCTTTTCTGGAACGGAATGATATTGTTTATATTTTACAAAAACTATATACTTTGAAACCGAGTTTGACATCTCGAAGCATTCGTCAATTACCTTAACCCATATAGGCTACATATGAAAATTATCCAACAAATATAATGTTACATATGAAAATCATCCAACAAATATAATGTTACATATGAAAATTATTCAACAAATATAATGTTACATATGAAAATTATCCAACAAATATAATATTACAATGAAAATTATCCAACAAATATAATGTTACATATGAAAATTATTCAACAAATATAATGTTACATATGAAAATTATCCAACAAATATAATGTTACATATGAAAATCATCCAACAAATATAATGTTACATATAAAAATTATCCAACAAATATAATGTTACAAATTCAAATTATCTCCAAAAGTATAATAGAAACAGTTTTGTATATCTAATCATTTTAAAATACATTAAGCATACATTTAGGGTCATAAACAATGTCGTATTAGGTGTAAGATGAAATAACTAACCCAAAACTGTATGGCGAGGAAATAATGTGTGTCACCTATGACTTTTAATAAATACTACAAACCATCGACTTCTTGTATTAATTTTGTGAGCAAAATTATTGTTTGACTAACCACAAACAAAGTACAAGTATTATATATATTCTAACCAAATTTGACACAGTTTGTTAGTAAAAATAATTCAAGAATGGTTCACAGATCAGATCAATTATCCTTATTAGGTCAAATAGATGAACTGCAAAAAATAAAATCACGAACACGATCAAAAGAACATTTCTCAAAACCTAGTAACGCCAAGGGCACGAATTAGTCAACTAGGCCTAGTTAAAAGACAATCAATGAATGCTACTTCTTATAGAAGAGTAGCTGGTACGTAACTATATGTTCGAGGTAAGCAGCCTTTAGTTCATAATATAATATAAGCCTTTTAGTAAACAATCTAAACATAATCAGCATTACCTACGAGAAGAAAGGGAATTGAATTACTTTAGTTTATCGATACAAAAACCTTTTAGT
This sequence comes from Philaenus spumarius, assembly GCA_018207615.1. Lineage (NCBI taxonomy): Eukaryota > Metazoa > Arthropoda > Insecta > Hemiptera > Aphrophoridae > Philaenus > Philaenus spumarius. The sequence goes on along the minus strand of JAGFPH010000061.1, from coordinate 152,264 downwards.
TTGCAACTTTATGGTATTCTATTATGTTTATGAATATAAACTTACATCAAATTTTTTGCTTGACAACATTTTTTTAATTTCATAGGGGCCAATTATTTTATCAAATTAAGTGCAAATTGGTGAATTTGTGTTCAAAATATCTGTAAGAGATATTTAAACAACATTATAATTTAAATTTATTTATTTGTTTTGTAATACACAAATACCCCCAAATCAGTTGAAAACAGAATTTTGTGTCCTTTTCAAGATAATGTTGCCGAGTTGAAGTGATTTGTTTTGTTGAAGAATCTGTGTATTTAATTTATTAAAATATATGAATACTTACCACAAGAAAATTTACATAACTTTCCAGTATATACTGTTTAATTGACTTATTAATTCAGCATTGAAATAAATTATGCATTTCATGTAATGTAACTGTATACAATTTATAAATGTTATTAATAGTTTGTAAAATATTTTGTTTCAATCACAACTTTTAAACGGGAAACTAGGCGAGGAAATAAAGTACAAAGAGGGCCAAAACCTCCGAAATTTGATGCCATGGACGGATTGAGTGGGTTTTTTTTGCATTCGCTTTTGAAAATTATCTGAAAAAAGTGTTCCTACTTTTCACTTTAATTTTTTTAAACTGCATTTGCATTACAAAATGCATTCGGAAAAATTCATTTTCAGAAGTCACTTAGAAAAAATTCATAACTTGGTTAACACTTGGAATGGACTTATGGGATCCATTCCAATAACACTTGGAATCAGGTCCCCCCCCCCCCCCCCGGATACCTGGTGCACCGACCTAGACATTGACGCCATCCATTGGAGTTTCCTGTAACATTCATTCAAACGCACCGAAAATCGTATCAGGGGGGTTTTTTGGGGTGCTGTACTCGAATCTGGCGTCTGTGACCCCCCCCCCCCCCCCGGGTACCTGTGATGTGATGCACCGGGCAGAAAGAGACGCGATAGATGATGAAGAAAGTAAGGCCATCGATGATGAAGAAAGTAGTAATACGTCGGTTGATGATGAAAGTGATATTTAGTACGATATTTTCAAATTTAAGTCAATAGTTGATTAGATTAGGTTAAATTTGAGTTAGGTTATATTTAAGTTGAGTTAAATTGAAGCTAAAGATGGCAATTAATTTGGAAATAAATGATTTTGATTTTTTTTTAAACAGCACTTACTTACATTCGGACCCCATATTCATTCAATTTATTCCCTCTTGCATGCTTTAAATAAGATCAACAATTCCAAATAGGTATTGTTGGAGTATTACTGACAGTCTCAAATATATTGAAAATCCAGTTTTTATTGATATTCTTGATATTTTATCATGTTGCGGTTCCGGTGCACCAGGTACCCGGGGGGGGGGGTCGCCGATGTCAGATTTGAGAAGAGCGCCCCAAAAAAAGTCCTAATACGATTTTCGGTTCATTTGTATGAATGTTACAGAAAACCTCCAGGGGATGACGTCGGCATTCAGGTTCCGGTGTATCAGGTACCTGGGGAGTGGAAGTTGATGCTAGATTTGGAATCAGCGACCCAAAAAAACCCCAGGGGAGGAGTTTCGTTTCATTTGAGCGTGAATTTCAGGCGAAACCTCGGAGATGACGTTCATTAGCAATCCTAAGCTCCAGGTTGGCGATGGACATATTCGGGATCAGCGACCTCGAACCCAGGAACCTAATTTGAGTTCATTCCAAGTATTATTAACCAAGTTATGATTTTTCTAAGTGACTTCATAAAATGTATTTTCCCGAACGTATCTTTGCACTGCACAAATTCAATTTAAAAAAATTATAAAATAAAAAGTAGGTAAATTTTTTGCAGATAATTTCTGGAAACGAATGGAAAAAACCTTATCTCAATCCGTCCATCGCATCAAATTTCGGAGATCGAGTGCTTCATTTCCTAGCCTAAAGGCGCAATAAACTACATAGCTACTGTGTTATCGTTGCGTTAAGGAAATTAGGTAATAATTATACAGTTTGCAGAGTATAGCCAAATATGGTAAGACAATTACTGTTACAAAATAAGAAAATCTAATTTCATTGAATGATGCAACATGTTTGTGAATTCCTCATCATATCAGAAATTTTAATAAAGTATGTAATTGTATTAATGCATTTCCACAAAGTTCTTTTTAGATCCATTTAATTTTATTGTTACTCCATTATTGTTTTAAACAATACATTGAAAATTTCTTATGTTTATGTTTCATATTATTATAGACTAGGAGAAACCCATGCGTGCTCCACAGGCCAACTCTGTTGGAACCATCTGTACACTTAATCATGTTATGTTTTCTTTATAAATAAAGGTGTAGGATTAATAATAACGCCAAAGCTAAGATGGTAAATAATTTTAAATGTTCAAATCAAATTATTTCGCATATTTTATAACAGCAATTATAATAAAGGTTAAAAGAACCAACAAGGCTCAGATCTACATTTTAATAAAAAGCTAGCCTAAAAGTTAGAAATACAAATAGTAATTGCTTCAAAGTTTGAAATCAGCTGTTAATGGAAATATTAGAGCAAACAGCTATTTTATCTGTTAATTTATTCAATTGGTTGCTATGTAATAAATGTAAATACATCCCAGAAATATGTGTTGGTTCATCAGTCCAGGCCTAACCTAAGAATTTTTTCCTACTAAATTTACAAATATCGAAATAAAAAATGTTTTTATCAAATTAATTATAGCCAGTGTTACTCAGGGATAGTGTAGCTTTTTATTAGTAATACAATTTTTTCAATCGGTTCAGTAGTTCCAGAGATTACCCCTGCATACAAATAAACAAACAAATTTTAATTTTTCCCCTTTTTTTTGGTGTCCAAGTCACTAATTGTATATCAATTAAAGGAATACGAGATTTACAAGGCATATAAACAGACACCTGACAACATACTAAATGATAAACTTTCCTTCCAGTCTAACTCTTTGTATGAGACGGCCTTAAGATACAAAGGACAGAGAAGACAAACTACGATAAATGACCTGTAACAATAATAACCGCACCATTCAGTAGTTCACGTACCGAGCAACCGTGCGCACGTAACTCAAAAATATAAAACGTGTATATGTGTGTGTAGTGTTTTAGTGTTTTTAATGTTTTGACGACCTCTAAGAAGATAATAGCTGAGGATGGAGTTTCGGCTCCGAAACGCGTATTAATACAACAGAAGTCACAAGACGGAGCAAATTAAGGTAATTTATAATTACACTTTAATTGATAAACAAATTTTACCTCTTTATAATATTAGTAGAGATTAAGAAAGGAAAACATGGAAGTCTTATTTGTAACAACAGTTTGTTTACTATGTGAACAGAATTCTTTCAATTTTGGGCTACCAAGGGTGGAGTAGGTTATAAATGTTCCAAGTGTATTTATCGTAAAATAATTACAGTTTTCAATGATTGAGACAAGATGAGAATAAAACGGTATGTATGACTCGCGCGCCAAGGGCTTCACACCGTCAACCGTTCAGAGTTTACCAAAACAATATTAATAAAACTAACTAGTATATTGACTAAACCTGAGGGGTTTTAGGGTAGTGAATTATGTTATACACTGCGATTAATTAGAGGAAATGTATAGTGTTAAGAATGAGCTTGGATTTAAAGTGCTTATGGTGGTTCGTAAACCAGAAATAAGGCAGGGCTCTGTTATAGAGCCTTGGACATAAGGGACGTCTTCTTTTGTCCTGCGGAGGTGCAGGATAGATAGATAGATAAGATAGATATTGACTTTATTTTTTTGGGGCGAGGTTAGGACTATTTAGTCCTCTCTTCCACCTAACCCCAATACAAAAATACAAACATGATATACAAAATTACAAACATATACAAAATTAAACTCTTAAAAATAAATAGTACTTTAACATACAACAAATAATAATAATTGTAGCTTATGCAATTTATAAAAACATTAACAGCAATTAATACAAACCGGTTAGTACGCATTACAATCATAATTAAACAATAATACACATTCATACAACTGAACAATAAACACTCCTAATGTACGCCTCAAAACTGGGATGCATCATCCACTCTGAACAATAAATATGACATCAATAGCTTTGAAAACTGGACACGGCCGTCAGCAGACTTAATTGCATCCGGTAGGGAATTCCACAGACGGCAAGCGGACACAGTAAATGATTTATTATATTTCATAGTCCGGTGCAAAGGTATAGCAAGAGTAGTGTCACATCTTCTAGTCCTCTTTGCACTTATGTTAGAGATAAGGACAAACTTTTCTGCCAGGTAAGTCGGCACTCCAGTTTGTAGAATGGAATGTAACATCATCAGAGTATGATATGTCCTTAGTTCATTAAGTTTTAAGATGTTAAGGATCAGTGATGTTTTGTTGTATGTGTGTGTGGTGAGAGCCTTGGGCTCTGTACCTGAGTGTGTTAGTTATTTTTAGGATGAAGTCCTCGAGTGTGTGGGTTTTGTGCCCTTGAGAGATGGTTGCGATCGATACGTACCATGGGGAGTTGGTGATCCAACTGACAGTTTTGTTTTGGAAGGATTCCAACCTTTCTTCCAAGTAACAGACAGAAGGAAATACCAATCTGGAGATGCATACGTGAGTACTGGTCAGATGTATGTTTTATACATGGACAACCTGATACAAAGTGGTAAAGATCTCTATGACTGGAAGGAGTCTGCCACGGACGGATTTAGTCATTGACAGTGTTTGCTTGACGTGACAGGAATGTTTTAGTTTAGAGTCAAACATGATTCCAAGATATCTGAAATGACGGGTCCATGTTATTTTTTGAGAGTTAGTTGAACTTTGGGTAGTCTACGTATCGCAGAGAATTGGATGGCTTGTGTTTTATCTGTGTTTACTGCAATTCTCCACTTCCTGAGATATGGTTGCAGCCTATACAACTATTGTTTATGACTGACGAACCATATGACAGGTTAAGAGATCTAGTAAAACATAGATAGCATCATTGGCAAAGAGTCACAGTTATACTTAGGGGATGAGTGGAATGTCGTTAGTGTACAGAAGGTACAGTAACAGTCCAAGAACCGAGCCTTGGGGAACTCCTGCCTCGATGGGAGAGGAGTGAATAGAGTACCTTCGACAATAACCTGGAACCATCTACTGTCGAGGTGTGAGTTTTTGAGATGTACATAGCATGGAGGAACTGGGCTGCGGGCTAGTTTGTAAAGCATGCTTTCTTGCCATACTTTATCAAAAGCTTTTGATAACTCGTCATATACTCAATACTCTTAACTAACCATCTATCCAATAAGAATAATTATAGAGTGAACAAATTATACATTAGGTGTGAGGGTCAGTAAAAGTACACACAGTATTGACTTTGTAGGGCATGAAATGACAACGTATTTCTAATAACTTTTTCACAATTGCTTAAGTTAACACTTTCTACGTGTGTTTTTTAAAAACACTTTTTATGTCCTTTACGCAAACATACATTAGCATACAAATTAGCAAACATAGGCGCTAATATAGCATCTTTTCGTGAATCAATAGCAGGTCAACAGTCAGCGTGTGGCAATAGATTATCATTTCAAGATTAGTTTCTCATATTCATCCTTTTAGTATTGTATTATTAGTGCTACAATTATCTATCCCACCAGGTATGAAGTTCGAACGGTGATTAAATTTTTGATAGCAAAATATAAATTGATGGAATTAAAATTTTTGACGTTTACATGCTGATTATAAATAATGGAAAAGAAATACAGAAGTACCGTTTATTTCTAAAAGAGCGATTGAGCCAATGTAATACAGCAGTAACAGATAATTGATGATTTAATTGAAGAAATAGGAAAATGTGTGAAGACAGTCGCTTTACCGAGTACAATTGACTTTGATGTTTCATATCTTATCTTATCTCTGATTTATTAAATGTTGACTGAAAAATTGGTCTATGCAACATTGTATGCAAGATGTGTTTCGAAGAAATAAAGACACAAACAGAAACATCTTGCTACAGCGTTGAGATAATGAAATTTATGAACTGTTTGACCATATTTATTATTGTGGGTGAAACTTGGATTTTGTATTCGAACGTTTATAAGAAGCAACAGTGGATGCAATGGTGGCAAAGCAGTTTAAACAAGAGTGTCTGGTGAAGAACTTCATGGCCCAGTATTACTTGATGCATTAGACAGCAGAGTGTGATGAGTGGACATGCAGTCTTGTGGTGTTCTTAGGTCTTGTCCACACTAGGAGACAATGTCTAGCAATTTTGGTCTAAAGATAATGTCTCTCGATTGTCTCTAGATGGTTTCTGAGACATTCGGGAGACAAATACAATGTCTAGAGACCGTTCGGAGACCAATATCGAAGAATTTTCGTCTCCCGACAGAAATGAGAGACCTGAGACAATCGGTAGACAATTTTGCGCTATAAGTCGTAGTGTGGGCGTGTTGAAAACAGTCTTTGTCTTGGAACCCTTGAGTGTAGACGTTTTACGTTTTTAGTTACAAAATGTGGCCTAACGAAAAAGTTTTATTCGTTTTTGAAGATTACCAAAGGTCATTGTGTTTATGGGACGTTACATCTCTTGATTATAAAAACCGGGAAAAATGATTCTCCACTCGCCAGAAAACGAAATGACACTGCCAACCTGAGAGATGCTGGGATTGTTTCTCTGAATCAATTTTCTTGGTTCTAAATCTTTCCACCTAATAGCTGAAGCAATTCCTCAAAGTCACTCGTCGTTAGACGTCTTCTTATTTCAGGGTTAAAAATAATCACTCCCAAACCGAGGTCCCTCCGAAAAAATCTCACGCTTCCACCAACGTTTTCTTTTTCTCCTGTTTTCATTACTAATAATAATAATGGCACAAGGAGCAATAGCAGCTACCACAGCCATGTCTACCAACAAACTGGCCATAGACAAAATATTTGAGTGTGAACACGAGACAAAGTCGAGAGACCGTTTAATCAACCGCAAGACTACTGTATGTCTCCTAGTCGAAGCCTTATGGGTAGAACATCGTCTCTAAAAAATCTCTATCATCAGTGGGCCGTCTGCCTATGGCTAGTAACGTATCTTTGGAGCATCTGTGAGTAACTTAATCCTTCACTGTTCTTCATGGGAAGCAGTACTACTTCTTCGCAGTTTTCAACCAACACATCTTATCGGCTAACTGCATATACAACGGCTATAGATGCTGTCTGCCATAACAAGCTCCACAGATCTTGCCAATTGGCTCAGTCGGAGCGGTGTCACGAAATTTGATTTAGGTATGATAATCTTTAATCTATTTTTATTTTTATTTTTTAACCTTATGACAGTTAGACAAACGAAAACAAGACATATAGCGCTCGTAAATCTATCGCCAGTTGTTCGAACCCAGATACTGTGTCGAATGTTCTATCTGGAGCTCCTGCTATCTTAGCCGATCTGCTTTCTCGTTGAATCTTTAATAATGCACCCTTTTGTTTATTAATTACAGGGTTATTCAAAAAGAAGTAGTCACTTTTTTAAATCAATTACATTGAAACTGAATAATGTATACCGATCATGTTGGCATCATTGGGTACCTAATAAACTAAAGTTTTGCTTTAACAGCTGATTGTTGCTAATAAACTAAAGTTTTACTGTCACCTGTTGCAAATATTACGTGATGTTGTTAGGGAGAAACGTTTTGTATACTGTGTTGACATCCATACACGTTTTGAAGAAGATGGATTCATTGCTCGATTAACCTTTGGGGACTAATCAACGATTCACATCAGTGGAAATGTTAACAAACACAACTTGCGTATCTGAGAACACAAAATCCTAGAGTAATTGTTGAACATGATAGGGATTCTCCTAAGATAAACGTGTGTTTTGCTGTATCAAAACAAAAAATATGCGTGCCTTTCTTCAAGAAAGTACGATCAGAGGCACATACATGACACGATGAGTGAATGGCTTATCCCTCAACTAGAGGAAGACAGTAATGACTACATATTGGTTCAAGATGGAGCTCCATCGCATTGGCACCATGACGTCAGAGGATATCTCGTTGAGCAATTACCTGATCGCTGGATTAGTCATGCAACTGACGACAATGTGTCACTCATGTGTTGGCCACCTCGCAGTACAGACTTGACCTCCTGAGATTTCTTTCTGTAGGTTTATGTTAAAGATCAAGGTTTGTATTCCCCCATTACCATTGAACCTCTTGGAATTAAGGCAACCCATTAGAAGACCTATAGTGTTGACGTCAATACCCTTAACAGAGTCTGGTCAGAACTTGACTATCCAATTAATGTTTGCCGTTTAACCCCTGGGGCTCATATAGAAAATCTATAGTATTGTTTAAAAAAAGTGAAATGTCCTCTTTGTAATGGTAGGCCTACTATAAATTTTTCCGTTGAGAAAACCCGTTTTTCGATGTTCATTAAAAAGTGTTGATTTATTTTTGAATAAACCTTTATTTTATAAAAATTTTGAAGCGTCTTTACAATTAATTAACCAGACAACGTTTTAAATTTGTTGTTTAATATGTTTCGGCAAAGCATCTATTCTAACATAAATATAAAACTAAAATCATGTACTCAATTTATTTTTATGTTAAACAATCTATATGTTTTACTATCAGTTGTTAACAACTTTGAAAACATGATTGTTTCATGATTTTTTTAACATGTTTTCAAATAAGTATAAGAATTTTTGTAATAAGATTTTATTTGCTTCTTAATTTTCCATGTTACATAGGCCTACTACTTATTAAAATGTATTCAAGTTAATTTTCTTCTGCTTATAAAATCTGTAACATGTCTAAAAACATTTAATAATTTAGAAAAAGTCTTCTTAAATAAATAAAAACTTCTAAATAATATAAACTTATTTTATATTACTATCGATTAAATACATAATATAGAGTGTGGGCTTATTAGTATGTGCTCTATAATCGCTTCTTCCTATCTAATATAGAAAAATTATATAGAATATTATTAAGAACTAAGTTCTATAAAAATAAACAACACCATTGACTTCATTAAATATACATTTGTATTTATTTACTAAATTTAAACTTATCTTTTCCTTTTATTTTGTTATTTTTGATACACGGTAATTTTTGACAGATTTACAGTATGTGTTAATATTGTGATAATTGTCCTTTAGTGTTATATTCTTGCCATAAAGTTGAATAGTCATAAAATGTCTCTGTTGTAAAACTTAACAACTTCATAGTAAAGTCTGTCCATTCTAAGACTGGAATCAGCTGATAACCTTGAAAGCAGCTACTAACTAGACTTTTCGCCAGGCCAACTCCAAATTTCTGTAATTCATAGCTTCCTCAATTTACCAGCATTAACCTTGTGTCAGTGCTTCCTACACCACACGAAACAGGAAGTATGTCATTTACACTCAGCACATGAACACAATTCTTTAAGACATTGTGATATAGCTAAGGAAAACATTTAAAAAATCTTAATAGGTTATTTTAAGACCTATTAGAAGCATTTTACTGTACATTACATGAATGTCAAAGTATGCAAGGACATTTTTAATAGGCAAACATAACCTAAGCTTTCTCAGCAGTAAGTAAACAATGTTGCTGCCGCAGACAAGATGTGACCAAAATCGTTAAAACTAGTAGAACCACTGTGTTAAACAATTCCTGAACTCTTTTATGTGTGCAATCATTCTAATACTACTTCTTAGGAGAAGAAATCGTTCGAGCTACGTACAGTAATCATGGGCTCCCATAGGCTAGACCGGGGTATAGGGCTTAACACGTTCACTGTTAAGGACGCACATATGAGCTTGACACTGAACACTGAGAAGCGGCCGACGCACAGTGCATTGCACGCCAACACCCGTATTGGGAGTATTTTCAATACACAGTGCATTGCGTGCTTCGCACGCCTACCCGTGTATTGAGAGTGTTTTCAATACACAAAGCATTGCATGCTTCGTACGCCAATTTTAAGCTTATGTGCTATGGACGTACATGTACGTCCGCTTTAAAATATTAGTGATTATTATGTATAAAAATTTAAAAAATTAATTTCTACTCATTTAGACTATAAATATAAACAATGAAAGGTCAGCTCTTGGCATAGGAAATACGAAATTTGCGTATCAGGGAACGTGTTAAGGAGTACCCTCCCCTCCTTCGATAAAATTAGTCAAGATATATTTTTGACCTCCCCAAGAAAACTTTTAAAATTTGTGAAGCCAATTTGGCTGTTCAGGTGAAATATTAACCCACACAGCATTGAGTCAGTACCTTTACACCGTCAGTGAATACACGAAGACCTAAACACTTCTAGAGGCCGCACCAAGTAGTGACCCAGCAGCTCATGCTTGAACTTTTGTAAAAAATAAAATAAGTATATGTAAAATTAAACGACATATAACATTTAAAACATATTTTAGTGCTAATCTCGTTAAAGAAAAATACCTGACTATAATTAATAATATAGAAGATATTTTCAGTTCCCTGGGAACTATGGGGAGGGGGGGCCGTGGCCCCCTCTGTCAATAGGTATGGGCGCCCACGGCACTAATGTCTGTTAATTTCCAGATTTTGGAGTTAATCTTCCTCATGGCAGTAAGCAGTCTGGGTCAAGGACGTCGCTAAAGAGAGGGGGCAACGCCTCCTTCCCCCCCCCCCCCCAAATAATCTTAAAATCGAAAAAGTTGGAAAATTAGAGATTTTACAAAAAGTTGGAATTTAGATTTTTGGATTAAATTGCACTCAAAACCCTAAAAAAATCCAACTTAGGGTTAGGGTTTAGAAACACCAAATTTCATAAATAACAAGTTATAATATCCAATCCAAAAATGTTGGGCAAATCCAAATATTTCTGTACCAAATAAATATATTGTCTTCTTTTAAATTATGTTCTGGGAAATTTAGTTGCAAACCTTCGTGGGAACACTGACTGTCATTGACATGCCACGTACTGCTCCAGGCCACCAGACCAGTGTTGCCAGTTTGGGGTTTTCCTGAAATGGGGGGAGTTTTAAGTTTGCGGCAAATATCGGCAAAAGAATATGGTGTTGAAAATATGGGGAAGTTTTTCAATAATGCGATGAACATGTTACAATTTTTTGTAAAATTTTAAAAACTCTTAAAGCACTCAATATAGCTCCGGCAATGTTAAAACCCCTACTTAGAGAAGTAAATTTTTCAAAATCAAAGGGTGAGCCTCCAGGGCCCATCTTCACAGGTATTTATTCCACACAACATAACCCAGGGCCTCATTCTACGCGTTTGGAACCCCCCCCCCCTCCCACAAAAGTTGGGAAATATAGTCAAAATTGTTGGGAAATTTTAGATTTTGCCCCTCCCCCCAATAATTATGTCTTGGTACCCAGACAATGTACCTAGGTATATGTTCTTTTTTAACCCATGCAGTCGAATATTAATACAGGTTTGAATGATTAAAGCAATGTTTATACTGATCCTGGCCTGAGAACATGCCCACAAATTGATGGAAAATCTTCAACCCAAATTCTATTAGAACACAATTATTTTTAATTTACATTATATTGATAATTTCCATACATTAAGTTTTTTTTTAAAGTAATTTGTACATTGCAAAGGTGAATATATTATTTTAGTACTCTAAATAACACCAAGGCCTGTTCTTAAAAGATTGATGTACTGCTTAGTTACTGCGAACACCATTGGAGGAATTTGTTAAAAATACAATTCCAGTGACCTACTCAACTTGATGATTGCTTACCTTTCACTCCTTGCAGCAGCAGATGTTGGTTGGAATTGTCTTCTGTGAACCTTGGCAATACGCCAATCTAAAATAGCACCAGTTCATCACTTTTCCATTATAACACGTTTCGATTATTAGTAGGCTACATTAACCAATAAATTTGTTATAAATTTCAACGTAGTCCAATAATTTAGTATTTCATTTTGCATTGCATCCTATCCCAGCCTGGGAAATGTTTCGAGTTCACGTCTTGTGTTACATGACTGGGAACACAGCGTGGGCCTTTTGACTTTCGTGTTTCTGGTATTCCATCCAAGTAGAGCTTTGTAAATTAGCGTGTCATTGTAACAATAATCAGGCAAATCTTCAATTGCTCAATTCTCAACCTTAATTTTGTTAATCTTTAAGAGTGAATTTCCTTCTTTTTTCGCGAATAATGTTTACTTGTTTTTTAAGTGTAAACTTCAATAGGCGCACCTCGTCTAAGTTTACTTGGTAATACCTCTGAAATGGACATTGTGCTTCCTCATTTCGTAAATTGTGTTTTTATTCAATATTTTCCTGAAAGGATAAGCCTTTTGAAGTGTAAATCAGAATATCAGAATGTCGCCATAGAAGTTTACACTTCTCCCACGTACATTTTTTCTTATTGTACGTTTTTTCATAACTCTATTCAACATGAAAAACCTTGGTATTTAAAAATCAAAGTTAGAACCATCCATTAACAAAGTTTTTCCGAATTGAGAAATATAACAACTAAAACGTAAGAAGTTAGTTTTACTTCAACTTTTCTGCTGATCAAATAACTCGTTCAATAAAAGCCCGTACCACGGCCTTTATAATAGGCTTTGCAAGTATTCAACAATATTCAATGCAAACGTAACGGAACTGTTTGTAACGTAATTTAGATTTTTCTCTCTACTTTTATCTCAGTTTTTCAGTAACGAAAAGAACGATGATGTTTCCGTTTAGTTCAATATTTCGGTAATTTGCCTTGATTGTTTTAATAGTTCATAAAATAATTAACGAAAATATATTTACGTTTGTTTGAAAAATAATAAAGTAAATAAATATTACAACAATATTTAATATTAAAAACACAATCCCACTGAACGTCGATTCAATAACATTGCTTCCATAATTTGAAAACGTGTTTTCAAACATCATATATGTATTAAGTTTTTTGTGTTGTGTCTGCGCAGAACAGGTAAACTCAAAAGGTCTTACGCAATTCAGAGGCCTTCGGAAACCCACTTTCAGCAGTGATAAAAGTCCTGTTGGGTTGTGGACTCTACTTAACCTCAACATAGTTGCCAGTGTTATTCCGCCCACAGACTGAATTGTTCTGGATTGTGGAAGGTTGGAGAAAAGAGCACCCCATTCTTATAACGAATCATGATTCTGTGTACTACGAGTATAAGTCAAATATGTCCTGGAACATGATTTAGATGTATTAAAACGTTTCAACCCTTACAAACCTCCCCTTGGGACGTTTACTATGACAAAATTTGAAGAAAAAAAACATAATTTTTCAACAGCTTGAAACGTTTTAATAATGTATTTATATAAAACTAAAAATCCATTCACTCTTTATAATATGATTTATTATTGGTTGCAACGTTTCAACCCTTTACAACCCCCTTATGACGAAAATTGTGAACATTATTGATGTAA
>JAGFPH010000061.1:125743-138905 GCA_018207615.1 Philaenus spumarius | reverse complement strand
TGTAAGTTATTTTTAGCTTATGAACGTATATAGAATAAACATTATTCTAAATTCTGGAACATAATTCATGATTTGGTATAACCTTTAAACCCTTAAAAACCATCCCTTATGAAAAAAAAATATATATAGTTTCCAATAGCTTTACTTGTTTTAATGGTGCATATAAATTAAATTGAAATCTCTTCACCATTTAAATGTAATTTAATATTAAATATTACTATAAATTATTTTTTAATTAATACGTACAGTATTAGTATGTACTATAAATGTGTGAGACGGTGGGTGGGGGTGTGTGGGGGGGTGTGGGTGTGTGTGTGTGAGGGTAAGGTGTGTGTGTAAGTGTATAGTATACGAGAATATACTATTACATATTAATAATACGGGCTATGTGTCCATCAATGCTCCAAAATTGTCTCCGAAAAATGCGATTGGTTTTTCAACGATAACTTCCTTAATTTTTAGGTTACATAATCACTTCAAAATCCATTTTGCAGGAAATTTCAAGGGCTACGAGGGATCTGTGAACTTCCTTGAAAACTTCGTTTTAGATACTTTTTAGTTTAAAATTCTAAGGAAAACTGGTCCTAGTACTCAAACGCAAACGATCATATCCCATCCTAGAGAAGTAAAAAGAAATCAAAAATTTTAAGTAAAAATAAGGTTACATTTTTGTACTCTTGAAATTTTGACGTATCTTCTTTAGTTTTTGAATTATTTAAAATTGTAAAAATTTGGTTTAAAATTGTAAAAAATATATTTTGTATTTCAATCAAACTTTTTTTGGAATGCAGCCATTCTAAACAGGTCAAACTTCTTTATTAAACATATACATAACATAAAATGTACGTAGTACATCATTTGAAACAAGTAAATTATAAAATGATTATGATCAATTTCAATTCATGTGGTAAAGCCGTTGGTTTATAATTTATTCCTCTATCGATTCCTGTAGTTATTTTGAATAAAATAATTTTTACCTAAGGGTACAAACCCGCATCAGCACTAGGTCATTATTATTCTTTGAGCTACTCTCTAATTACTGTTAAAATACCACGTCAATCGGTCTTTTCCGAAAGAATTCTGAGCGGAAAACCGTAATTCACTGGACTACAGATAGTAACAAGGTGAGAGGGTGTTTTATGGAAACGAAAAGTAGGATTAACTGGCAAAAAAAGGAGCTAAACCTTTCTCGGAAACCCAAAACGAACGTGCTGTATAGCTAATTTCAGAAAAAATATGGTATACATTATCTTTCATCTCTGGTAGTAGGCCTATAAGGAATGCGACCCCTATGCACAGCATTAAGGGGGCGCTTACCCTGCCGCCATATTAAATCTGATTCCCATAAGAGCAATGCTACAGAATAAGTCATTTTTTCCCGTTAATTCATGGAATAAATTTAAAATGTTGGTTTCATTTTGAAGTACTATCATATGCGGATGTTGATTGCCGAATACATTTTCAAAACACGCTCAGAGATCCATAACCTATCCCAAACCTGATCTTAAACTAGAGTAAAATCTCCATCGATCGGTTATGTAGTCACACAAATTTGGCAAAACAAAATGAAAATATTAAACTTTGTAAAAAGTAAAAGGATAATTTTTAAAACTTTTTAATACGTTGTAAATCTAAAGCAGATGGAAATCCAGAATTTGCTAAAGGTCCGGTACACACAAGTGTTCAAAGCCTCGTTGCAGCAAGTTGTCAGTACACACTTCAACGCGTTTCAACAGTTTCGGCGTTTAACGAGGTGTTCGACTCTGTTGGTTGACTTCTAGTAAAAAAATTACATAGGTAGTATAACAATTATCGTTTATTACATTATTTGCCTTTTTTTATTAGCGAATTTCCATAGGAAAAATGAGCTATTGCAGTGGCCCTTATGGTGAGACCTTATGGTCGGGAGTAGCAAATGAGCACCGATCATGGTCCCCAGAACATGTTTTGGGGTGACATTAAAATTCATATATATCTCTATCTAGTCACTGTAATTAGGAATCATTAAGTCATCATTGTCATTAGGAATCATTTGAACTGCCATAGAAAAGTTTTTTAATACATTTTTTTAACGGAAACATTAATTTTCAGCTGTTTGTCTATTTTTCGTTAATAGCGGGAAACATAAGCTTTAAAATGATGTTTGAATCATTACTTTTGTAGAAGATGAGATATCGCTTAGTGACAAAAAAAAACTTGCGTGAGAAATAATATATTATAAGGATAGTGACATTTAGATGAATACAGTTTCTATGGTTGTAATGCATAACGCAACTAATTATTTACGAGTTCAAGATGCACTACTACAAACCTTGGCCTCCTCTTCGATTCGCCCCCATTCCTCTCCATCTGTCTCTCCGCCTCCATTCTTCCGTTACATCCTCCTTCCATCACATTGTTTGAATGTTTACCGTCTCAGTTACTCATATTATTAGGCTAAAAAGCTATTAAATATCAAGGGAAATAAAATAACAGATAATGGTAAGAACAAAATAGTTGTTACAAACCAACCCTTAAGTAACAAATAAATAGGCTTGAATAAACCGAAGGCGTTGTTTAAAATGGGGACGTTGGTCCCATATATTTTTGGGGATTTCTAAATAAAGCAACGTCAAAATTTCAAAATAAATACATGTTACTTAACTTTTTTGTGTTGTCAATTTAAATGTTTTACTAAGGGCTCTGCCACTGGACGCTTCGCGTCCCAAACCCTCCTCGGCGGGCCTTTTCTGTTATATCCCCGCATTTACAAACTATTTTCTGGAACTATTTTTTATTCTCAAACTATTTTCTATAGAATAAGGATTAATCAGGAATGTCCAAATAACTATTTATAACTACTCCATAACATATAAGGAAGAAAGTTTCCAGTTTTTGTTGATATTAGATAAGTTTTATTGCAAACGCGTAACTTTACTATTCGACTCTAGTGTAATATTTTTGCAGACAACGACGTTGTTTTACATTTTACTGTTGAATGTTGAATACAGGTAAACATACTGTGACTAAAACAAGTTAGAACCTTTTAGGTATTTTTATTATTATTTGTAGTTCTACCCGATTAATCCTCATTCTATAGAAAATAGTTTGTAAATTCGAGGTTATAACAGAAAAGACCCGCCTCGGCCTTCGGCCTCAGATGGCTGCTTCGCTTCACCCGCAGTTGGAAAATTCGCTAAATAATCTCGTTAATCTTTGGCTCGTTTGTACATAGGTTTGTAAAATGATGAAACCAGGCTTAAATATATTAAAAGTAATTACAAGATTAATTATAACCTCAAATACATGCTTTAGAAACGTGAGAGGCTTTCATTACGATTTTAGTCCTAGTTCTACTATCTTCTGTCAACTAAAGTTTTGAAACCAGGCCTAAATATACTAAAAATTATTGCAGGATTAACATAACCTCAATACTATGTTTCAGAAATGAGCCAGGCCTATATTATAAAATTGACTATCAGAACTTATCCATCTTTGCCAAGTTTACCTTTTTTTTTTGACAAAATAAATTGTTAAATCAGGCCCAATTTATTCTAATACCAACGTGCTAAAACAGTATAAATTAGCTTGTTTTTTAGCAGTAATTAAAAACTACCAATGAACAGCTGATTTTTTATAATACTCAATCTATTCCACTCTATTTCCAACGTGCTAAAACAGTATAAATTGACTTGTTTATAAACAGCTGTTTTGATCGCTTTATTTACTATTTCATTGTTATTTTGTAACCAACATGACAACCCATAAGACCCTATGTTTTTTCAACTTTTAAATTAGATTTTCTAAAAAAATTGCGTTTTTACACAAATTACAACTATATGGGTGTACTTAAAAATCAAAACTACACCTAAATACAAAATTTCTTTGAATTCGTTAGAGCCGTTTTCGAGATCCGCGACAGATACAAAGATACAAGAATTGCTCATTGAAAGTAATAGAACAAACGATTTCGCATTTTTCTACTCTATCGTTAGGTCAGCAAAACGTTTAAACTTAACTAACAGTTTTATCGACAAATGTTAAATATACTTATAACTAGGGGAGACTCCTGCGTGCTAGGCACGCCAACCCCGTTGGAACCTTCTCCACACATATGTTATGTTTTCTTTATAATAAAGGTTTAGGATTAATAACAACCTCTAAGCTACGATGGTAAATAATGTTAAATGTCCAAATCAAATGATATCGCATATTTTATAACAGCAGATATAAGGTTAAAAGAACCAGTAAGGCTCAGGTATACACTTAAACAAAGCCTAATCTAAAAGTTAGAAATACAAATAATTGTTTCAAAGTTGAATCAGCTGTTAATGGAAATATTAGAGCAAACAGCTGATTAATGTACGTACATACATACACACGTACGTAACAATAGGCCTATAATATATCACCCATCATCTGTAATACTTAAACAAAACCTAGTGTAGATTATACTTTGGGGTTATGTTTACAACTTCAATCAAAATGTCTTGCGAAGTTGATTTTTTTTAAATATGAGTTAAAGAACTAATGTAGCCTATATAATACGTTATAATATTTGTTTTGAAGTTGTATAATTAATATTAATACAACCTTTCATTATCCATACATTCATTTAAACAAATTTAAAGAAGTTTTAGATGAATATTCACACATTCGTTTAACTTCGGAAACATTCGTACTTCTTCGTATTGGCCTAACATATAAACTTATTCCATTTTTAATCTCTTTATTTTAATATTAATAACTTCTAAATCATTTGATCCATCAATATGAAGTTAGAAAGCAATTAAAAGATAATATTTTTTATCGATAGTTGTTGTATATATAATAATGAATACAAATACAAAATGTTAACAAATATTCCTACAGTTTTTTAATCCTTATAATTGTACACATTTACTGAGTTAAAAATCCTCGTCAACATAGTTAGGTAGACCTGATAAAGTCTGTTGTTTGTAAATAGTATTTTTTTTATAATGTATTTCTGAAGTGTATCTAATTAATCTGCCTGCGGTTTTTCACGGGGGCTTACTAGTTATTATTAATTTAGTATGACGCTCCCATTGCCTTAAAATATTTGGTATAGTTTGTGTTGTTTTTACGTCGAACAGATGGCGCTGTATATTTCAAAAAGTATACAAAAACTCGCGAGTATTCGAATGCAATGTTGTGTCAAAATTTCAAAGCAGTGTAAAACTTTCGGAAGTTTAAGATTTTGTACATTTCGGAACATTTACATTTTTATTTCTATAGAAGAAAGAGGATATACAAATACATTTAATTTTAAATGTCTTTGTTAACCTAAATATGGAAAAAAATAAGAATACCGTACAATGATTTACAACCAAATTATTGTAGTATATTGTTTTTTAATGGGTCGGTTTGTAAACTAGAAAATATATATGTCGCAAAAAGGTAAAGTTGAAAATGTAATTATCAGCCCAAAAATTAATTGTTGTTACCTCAATGACTAAACGTGAGATATAACTAAATCTTGTTTAAAACGATCTTATTTGGCTAATATAGTCGACTAGATGACACGTGCGAATATTTCGCAAGTTAGGAGTACTTACCTGATTTAATACAATGATTTATTCTCTACTATCTGTTTCTTGGAAGAAAAAGTTGGGATCCTTCCAAAACAAAACTCTCCGTTGGATCACCAACTCTCCATGGTACGTATCGAACGTTACCATCTCTCAAGGGCACAAAATCCCCACACTCGAGGACTTCATCCTAAAATTAACAAATAAGAGTCAAACACAGAGCCCAAGGGTCTCGACACTCACATCCAACAAATCATCGCTGATCCTGCACTTCCGCAGGTCAGATGAAAACGTCCCTTATGTCTGGTTTACGAACCACCATAAGTATCCAAAAACCCAAGCTCAATTCTTAAACACCACACACTTTCGTAGTCAATCCCAGAGTATTCCATCGATTCACCATCTCGTTCTCACACAAAATTTATTCATTAAAAGTTCAATAAAGCCTTTTTTTAGTTTCAGACAAGCAGCCATTGTTTTAAAACAGCTGCTGTCTTAACACCAAGACTACGGTCTTGCCAATTTGCTAGATTTAGTTAAGTTAATAACGTTTATTTATTTACATTGGTTTATAAATAACAGTTTATAGCACTTGCATATGTTAACAATGTAAACAATCAAACTAACAGCTGTGATGTTAGTTAAACAGATTGTTAATAGATGGCGCCATTCGTTAGGAATCATAATATGAAGTATAATATAAAAGTTCTTGTAATAAATTGTTACAACGAAAACAAGAATTTAAAAATGTTTTTCTATTTTTCGTCAATAGCGAGGAACATAAGCGTTAAAATGATGTTAGAATCATTAACTTTGATGAAGAATTAAGGTAGATATGGCATTACCACAAAAAAAACCTTTGAGAAATAATATATAAGGTACTTTTGAGAGTTGAGTGGGAATTTTTATTGGTCTTAAAGAAGAATAACATTTTGAGACAATTCTAAAAATATATTTATTTTGTTTACTATTTTCATTCAACCTTTTAATGGAGAATTAAATTTGTATGATATTTAAATCAATTATGCTATGTGGTTTCTGCATCATTATTTTTATTTGTTTTATTATTACGTTTAAAATTGTATTATTTGCTACTTTGCAATTAAGTTTATTATTTCAATAAAACACCTCTTCTTTGATTTATCGTTTTCATTTGATTTGTTTTTATTTTTGGATTGTTTTACACTTAAATGAGCTCAGTAGAACGAAAAATGCCGGTACTTTGGGCTTATGTTAACCCAGTGCTATCTTAATGTGGTATGTAAATTTGTTGTATAGTTAGACATTGGATACAGAATGACTAAGTAGAACCTACACGCCAACAATAACGTGTTGCAGCTATTTATTTCGATAATTCTTATGCAATGGCGTAACAATAGGGTGGCGGACGGGCAAAATGCCACAGGCCCTTGGCTGGAAGGGGCCCCTGGCTCGAGAGGGCCGTGAGCACAGAAATATCCTAACATTTATTATTACAACATCTTTACATGATTTAAGTTACCTACGTGCATACACAAGTTATAAACAAAAAAAATTATTAAAATTGCAAAGCATTTAATGGAAAAGATATCACCCAGTCAGTTTTAGAACGTATCCGGTACGTAATAAATTCCTCGCCACTTTTAAACGCAGCTCTGTAGCTGGAAGAAATTAAGTTTTCTTGTTAGTTCATATTTTTATAGTATTTGTCGATTTATATAAAAAAACATATCTATCTCGTTTGCCAATAGGGCCAGTCGGTAGGGGTAATTTTAGACCAAAAGTTCCAGTAATTTTCAGTACGGCTGATTTTTTTTATAAGTACCTTAAAGTATGTAGATTAATATAATAATATAAACAAAAGTTTACCAGTCTATCGATTTCCCAAAGTCGAAAAAAATAATCGAAAACATATTTTTTTCGATATTCATTAATATTTTGAGCTGAGATGAAGATAAATAAAAATACCACAGTGTAGGGGAAGCATTTTTCAATAAAAAATGGTCATTGGTATTTATTTCGTCCGAGCAATGGTTTGGCTGGAAAAAATTCGATATTGCAGGTTTGTATTTTGCAGCAGCGCGACTCGGCCGCACGGCTGAAGACCTATTTTTTGAAGCGAGGCCCAGAAGGCCTACATTATACACTACTGTATTGCATAGTTATAATGTATTAAATATATAGTGGTAATAGGGCGTCTTCAAGAGGAAAGTGTCAGCTTCACGATGGAATGTTTTTTTTCCATTACACATAATCATCTAACAAATTACCGAAATATATATTGAAACTAGAGGCTCCGCCCCTGGACGCTTCGCGTCCCAACCCCGCCTCGGCCTTCGGCCTCAGATGGCTGCTTCGCTTCGCTCGCAGTTGGAAAATTCGCTAAAGAATCTAGTTAATCTTTGGATCGTTTGTACATAGTTGATCGAAAAAATCATTTCCGCCTAAAACGTGCTTCCAAAATTAAAAATGTTAAATTATGGCAATTTTCCAAAAAAAGTTTCTCGTTGAGAGCTTTAATTCAAGTATAAGGTTGAGGGGGGTCCGAAATACGGGAAGTGCCTAATAATTAATGTCAGTGAATCAATGAAATCGGCTAGCTTTAAGAACGTTGGGCGGAGCTTCCCTTCTCGAATGAATAGTGGCTAAATGGATGATTGGATCTTAAATCTGATGAAAAATCGTTAGTCTGAAATTAAATTTTCTACAACTTTTGTATTTAACATTTTTTGCTATCTCTTACCGTTTTCTTACAAAACGCGCTCAAAGTAGGAAAATTAAGAAATTGTAAAAATTTAAAAAATCTTTCCCGCCTAAAAGGTGCTTCCAAAATTAAAAAATGTTAAATTATGGCAATTTTCCCAAAAGTTTCTCGTCGAGAGCTTTAATTCAAGTACAA
The DNA here is from genome assembly GCA_018207615.1 of Philaenus spumarius. Classification (NCBI taxonomy): domain Eukaryota; kingdom Metazoa; phylum Arthropoda; class Insecta; order Hemiptera; family Aphrophoridae; genus Philaenus; species Philaenus spumarius. Next base: position 130,499 of record JAGFPH010000061.1, on the reverse strand, counting down.
GGTTGAGGGGGGTCCGAATACGGGAAGTGCCTAATAATTAATGTCAGTGAATCAGTGAAATCGGCTAGCTTTAAGAACGTTGGGCGGAGCTTCCCTTCTCGGATGAATAGTGGCTAAATGAATGATTGGATCTTAAATCTGATGAAAAATTGTTAGTCTGAAATTAAATTTTCTACAACTTTTGTATTTAACATTTTTTGCTATCTCTTACCGTTTTCTTACAAAACGCGCTCAAAGTGGGAAAATGAAGAAATTGAAAAAATTGGAAAAATCTTTTCCGCCCAAAAGGTGCTTTCAAAATTTAAAAATATTAAATTCTGGCAATTTTTCCAAGAGTTTCTCGTCGAGAGTTTTAATTCAAGTATGAGGTCGAGGGGGTACGATTACGGGAAGTGCCAAATAATTAATGTCAATGAATCAGTGTTACCGTCTAGCTTTATATAAGTAGATTAAAAAAATGTGTCCCATAGAAAAATAAAACTGGTTATTTGGGGTTTTTAGGAGAAACTGATTCATATAAAATATGAAAATTCAACATGGCGGATTCAAAAGGGCTGCCACTTTCTTTAAAATTCAACTTTTTTATATTCAAAATAATACAATTTCGTTATTATAGCGTAATAGCCTATATGCAGTCTCGATTAACTTGTTTTCGAAAAAAATCCATTTTCCTTCAAGATAATCATCCAATTTGTATGAAATTTAAAATATATATAAACAATATGTGTATAAATATAATATACAAAAATTATACATCTGCGATAATTTTAAACTAAATAGGCCAGCAAATTTATGAACGCATAATTATCAATGAATATGTTTTATATGATCATTTCCGTCCATACGTATAGCAGATCTAGTTTGGCAATTTTGTAATATATCGAATTAAAACTTGGTATAGCAAATGGAAAGTTTATTTTTAACTTATACACCAAGACTCAAGTTGATATCTTAAAAATTTGATGAGCTAGAGCCATCAGACTTATCAACGAGCCTCACGATTTTATGCTTACCGAACGCTGTAGCCCTTTCAATCTATTCCATTTTCGTCAATTTTTGGAATATCAACATCAAATTTGTTTTACAAGTTGAATACACCAGTATAAATATTCTTAGTAAGTATGAACGATTTATTAAATGTTATTTTTTTAAACGAGACGCTTGAAAATAGTCTTCTGTTTAACCTATCTCGTTTTAACTATAACACCTTTGGATTCAACGACTCCATTTTCGATATTTTTGAACATATCGTTTAAAAATTGGTACAGAAGTTAAAAACACAATTTTTATTGCTATACTTATTTTAAAAACTATATTTAAAAATTTGACTAATCTGTAGCCGATCAACTCAAGCGTTTTGGTAAAAAAAATCTAAAAAGGTCTAAAATTATACTTTTTTAAGTTACTTGTACTTTTAAAAGTAAATAATAAAAAATGTTTATACTCCTTGATCTTGTTTGAATCTATTTGTTTAACCTTTAAAAAAACTTTTAGGTTGATATTTAGAAAATTTCCTAAACTGGAGCCGTTTAAAATGAGTAAGTGGGTCCGCTACTCCTAAAATCGAGAAACCCATTTCAAGTGGCTCTAGATCGGGTAATTTTCAAGATAACAAGCTGAGACTAAGCATAAATGTTAAAAATATATATTTTAACTCCTATGTCAAGTTTCAATTCGATATATTAAAATTCAGCCAATTTAGAATGAGCCAACGCTTCATGAATCCCCTTTTAGTGATTTCCTCTGCTGCAAAATTCATACCTGCATTATCGAATTTTTTCCAGACAAACCATTGTTCGGACAAAATAAATACATATGAAATTTTTTATTGAAAAATACTTCCCCTACACGGTGGTATTTTTTTATTTTTATTTATCTTCATCCCAACTCAAAATATTAAGGAATATCGAACAAAAAATGTTTTTCGATTATTTTTTTCGACTTTGGGAAATCGATAAACTGATAAACTTTTTTTAATATTAATCTACATACTTTAAGGTACTTATAGAAAAAAAATCTGCCGTATTGCAAATTACTGGTAGTTGTAACCTACACCGACTGGGCTACAAGATAATTATCAGTTTTCGATCCGCGTTTAGACACCTCATCTTCTATAGGAGAACTTGATGATTTATTTATAAAAAAGTATCATTTTATTTCATCAATTTTTCCTGAAGTGTGCACTGCTTTTCTGTTATTTTTAACCATTCCTGTAACTACTACGGCTAGTGCCGTGCGATCATTTTCAAAATTCAAATTGATAAAAACTTATTTAAGAAATTCCATGGGACAAGAAAGGTTACGTAACTTAAATTTCCATGGCCCGAAATTTGAACTTTGATGATGTCATTAACACTTCTGCTGAACAGAAAGCCCGAAAAAAGGAATTTTAATAATAAACATTTTGTACTAAAACAAAAATTATGATTTCAATCCAGTACACTCTTTAAGTTAAAAGTTACTAGAAAATCAATCAATTATAATAGCTATGTATTGGTTTTATCTACCTACTTTACCTAGTGATAGTCTATATTATGAAAATTTTAAAAAATTTTAAGGTTGGTTGAGCTTCTTTATATTGGGTGGGAGAGGGTCCCTCCGATTTATTTGCAACGGGCCTCGAACGGTATACTTGCGCCACTGTTCTTATGACATTGTTAAAGATATTAACCAGTTGTAGAAAATTAACAAAATACATAAATCCTTTAATAAGATAAGTTCGAAATCTATATAATAAAAATGAATTGCTGTTCCTTTGTAAGCGAATCACTTGAGAACGGCTGGACCAATTTGGCTTTTTTTTTGTTTTAAAATGTTCGTAGACTAATAGTCCGAACTAAGTTTTTATATAAAAAAAAATTTGAAAAGTTTACCGAAAAAGTTTAAATTAGGAAAAACTAAACAGCCTCTTTTGTATGGACTCAAGACCATAGTGCACAAAAACAGCTGTTCGTATAAAAAGCTTAGCAAGAAGTCATGTTTGTTTACATTCATTACCATAGCAACATTACGTAGCAAATTTGAAGAGTATTAGCTTTTACTTTCTCACTATACTACAGTATAGAGAAAGTATAGTGATCGCAAAAAAAATCGATGTTGAGATTTTTGTGGAAATATCCGTTTTGGGACCCCCGAGTTCAAAAAAGTGGTTTTACAAAATGTCTGTCTGTATGTATACAAAGCTAGAGCGAAAACTATTCAATCGATTTCAAATAAATTTGAACCAGACATGTCAAGTAGGCCTGTATAGGTGCACGAAAAACGGTTTTGAAATTTTTTGAAAAACAACCCCTTTTTTGGCAAAAAAAAAACCCAAAAAATCAGTAACGATTTTGATAACATTTGGCTTATTTGTAGCCTTTAATGTACCCTACCATATACAAAAAAAAAACAGCATCTTTCTAACAATTCTCGTTTAGCTAATAATAATAACTGATTTTTGGGGGGTTTTGGCCATAAAGGGGGTTGTTTTTCAAAATTTTTCATAACCTTTATTCGTGCATCTATACAGCCCTAATTGACGTATTTGGTGCAAATTTCTTTGAAATCGATCGAATAGTTTTCTCTCTAGATAATAATAATAATATGCATTAGTTAATCTCCTACTTTAATAAATCACCACTCCTACCCCACCTATTATGAAGCCACAATGAATCTCTTTAATAATTTAAATACATTTATGAGAAAGTGTGTGCCAGTAACTGGTACCGTTTATTTTAGGTTACATTTACAAATTAAAACAAACAAAAATCAACTAAAATGCTTACTATATTTTAATTCAATTCAAATATTGGTTGCTGCATAAATATATATATATATATATCCAGCTTAGTTGGATCAAAAACTGAAATTTTAGGTTAGGCCTACAACGAACCAAAACCCTTTTAGAATCAGGTTTTTTACAATTAATTTTCACAACTACCTATCTGTTTTTTTAGATTAGGTAAAAGCAAACAAAAGATTTACTGTATTATCTATAAAGGTTTACAAACTATAAATCTAAATGTGTGTAGTATATTCTTAAGTGGCATAAAAACATTTTGAAATTCGATTACTCATTGTAATGAAATGGAATAACTTTACTACTCTTTTATATCAAGCAATAGGGAAGCATTGCTGGGTCTACTAAGTACATTGCAAATTTAGAACTGCAGCACTAGTCACTGTATGCAGCACCATACTGTGCTGCTATCTGTGTCTGTAGACTGTCAACTCAAGAATACGTGTGTACCATGAAGTGCTGCGCTTAGTGGTAAAATGTGAAACCACAGTACGTTCACTTTTTAAATCATACTGTTTTTAGTCATACTAAGTTTAAAAAAATACATACATTAAACAACAGTGATGCATGCGGAGTGTCTCTGTCCGTTACACAGGTACATGAGTGTTGTATAGCTTCTCAGGAGAGGCTGGCGGATACACTCTTGTGCCTGTGTTCGGAGCCAGAGTGACTTCCTTACTTGGGGGGAGGGCGGTCGTTTAGTGGGTATTGCCAGACTTATTCTGGATTGAGCCCCACAGTAGCTTCTCTAACGAGAGGTCTGTCTAAATGCATTTTTCCGCCTAAAAAAAAAAAAAAAAATACAGAACTGAAGGGAAATAAAAAAAATTTGGAAAACGGTTGACCCTAAAGACCATCCATATAACTTCCCGCTAAGTTTAATTACAACAAACACTATTTTTGGAAATTTTGAACTGCCATAACTTTTGAATGAATCAACCGATTTTTATGCGATTTGCGGCAATCGATGCAGTT
>JAGFPH010000061.1:108753-125733 GCA_018207615.1 Philaenus spumarius | reverse complement strand
AGAAAAAACACTTTTTTTATTTTATTTCGTTCACGATATCTCACGAACGAATTAACCGATTTTGATCGGACTGTTAGCGATCGACGTCGCTTTTCAAGGCTAAAAGCTGATTAGATTTTGGAATTGATCGGTAAAGCCGTTTAAAAGTTATTCCAAAAAAACCTGATTTAAAAATTTTTATTTTTTAGTTTTTTTGAAATTTCTCAGAACCTACAGGTCCAAATTAGTTGAAATTTTCAGGAAATCTAAGTTTGATGGAACTCTTTAGAACGCCGTTTGGTAGGATCCTATCGGTTAAGCCGTTCAAAAGTTATAAGCGGGTCACATACTTACACACACACACACACACACACACACACACACACCCCCACACACACACACACACACACACACACACACATACATACAGACAGGATGACACCCTCTCGGGAGTGGTCAGGGAAGATTCCTAGGACCTCAAAACGTCGAGATCTGATGAATACTCGATTTTCGAAAAACGGGGTGAAACCAATAACTTCCCGATTTTAGAAAATTTTCAATTTTCTTTTAGCGGGAAGTTAAAAAAATTTAAAGGTACGTTCCGTGTACATGAAAAGTAGCCATTTAAAAACAAATCACTTTAAAAATGTTCAAGGGATGTACCTATATAAATAAATATGTAAATGTTCGTTTGTTCAAAATCTGAAATCTCCGAAAGTTCTTCGCTGATTGTTTTGAAATGTTGATACAACATTAGCCTACATTCGAATACAAGCAGGTTTTTATGTCTTTTTTGAAAGATTGTAGTATTTATTGAACATAGAAAACCTCAGAAAATGTACTAAATATTTAACAAAAATGTGAGTGCCGTTAAATCATTTTATTAACTATTATGGCCCCTGCATGGTCCGCACGCCAACCCCATTGGATCATTCTATACACATAATATGTCATGTTTTCTTTACAATAAATAAGGTTAGGATTAATAATAATATCAAAGCTAAGATGGTAAATAATGTTAAATGTCCAAATCAAATTACTTGGAATATTTTATACCATCTGTTATAATAAAGATTAAAAAATCAGCAATGCTCAGGTTTACACTTTAATAAAATTCGACCTAAAAGTTAGAAATAGATGTTCCAAATTTTTAAATCAGCTGTTAATGGAAATATTTGGGTAAACAGCTGATTGCTGTACCAACACTAAACATATTTAATAATTATTTATTATGGCGCTTCCTTTTCCATACAATATTTAGTATAGTTTGTTGTTTTTACGTCCAACAGATGGCGCTCTTTACAAAAACCTAACCTAAATGTTGGAAATACAAATAATAGTTTAAAAGTTTGAAATCAGGTGTTAATGGAAATATTACAGCAAAGAGCTGATTACTGTTATTATTACAGTCAATAAACATATTTAATGGCGCTCACATTTTTAATAAATATTTATTATACTTTTTGTTGTTTTTATGTTCAATAGATGCTACTGTATAAAAACCTGCTTGTATTCGAATGTAATGTTGTGTACAATTTTCAAAGTAATCGGTGAAGAACTTTCGGAGATTTCAAATTTTGAACAAACGAACATTTACATTTTTATTTATGTAGATGATAATACCAGTAAATCAGCTGTTTGCTATAATATTTCTTTTATCAGATGAGTTCAAACTTAATGCAATTATTTGTATTTCTAACTTTTAGGATAGTTTTTTGTAGACAATGCCATCTGTTGAAAGTAAAAATAACAAACACTATACTATATATTTTATGGCAATGGGAGCGCCATAATAAATACTAACAAAATATGTTTAGTGATGGTACAGTAATCAGCTGTTTGCTCTAATATTTCCATTAACAGCTGATTTCAAACTTTGAATCAATTATTTGTATTTCTAACTTTTAGATTAGGTTTTCGTAAACAATCTGTAAAACGTAACAATACTATACTAAATATTTTACGGCAATGGGAGCGCAATAAAAATAATAAAATATGTTTAGTGTTAATATAGTAATCAGCTGTTTGTTCTAACATTGTTTTAACAGTTGATTTCCGGTTGTTGGATTTTTTGCTAACAAAATGATCTGAGTGACAAAGACAGCCAACATGTGTACCAAATTTTAACCAAATCAGACTTAAAATACAGCTGTTAGAGTGTGAACACATATATACCTAAATTACTTCCGGTTATTGAATATTTGTGGGTAAGTTACTAGTCCGAGCGATAAAGACAACCAACGTGTGTACCAAATTTTCACCAAATCGGACTTAAAATGCGGCCGTACATGTATGCAGAGTGTGAATGCATATATACATTTATTTATATATGTATAATTTCTAATGACACCCCAAAACGTGTTCTGTGGACCATGATCGGTGATCATTTAATACTCCCGACCTTAGGTCTTACCATAAGGGTCAATGCAATAGCTCATTATTTTTCCTACGAAAATAGGCCTACACTAATAAAAAAATGCAGATATCCGTTTCGTAATATATCATGAGTATAATTATAAATTTACTGTAGGACATCACTGAAAAACGTGTTCAGAATAATATGTAATGCAATTATAAAAATGAAACTCAATATTATTATGTTAATTGTAAAGAAAGTAACTCTCCTTTATGGATGTAAATATTGTTCTGTTTTGTTATGTAACTCAAATTGTCATCAACACATTACAATATGTGATACATGAACAACAGAATCCTAACGTAGTATACTGTGCGTTGCATTCTTTCTTTGAGGTTCTGCTCCAGTAAAAGAGAAAGCAACCTGTGTAAGAGTGCATTTTTACCCCCAGGGATTTTTTCCCCGGTAAAAACATACTAGTGTTATTTTACCCCCCTGTAAAAATACACTAGTGTTTATTTACAATCCTAACTACAACAAGAAGGGTAAAAATTTCCTAGTGTATTCTTACCCCCCAGTGTTTATTTGCTCACTAAGGCACGTCGGTCAGGGGGGTAAAAATTTACTAAAAAAAAAACTACTACAACAAGGGAGGAACAAATTTCCTAATGTATTTTTACCCCCCAGTGATTATAAGCAAACCAAAGCATGTGCGACATGGGGGTAAATATTTCCAAGTGTATTTTTACCTCCCAGTGTTTATTTGTTAATTAAGACATGTCCAACATGGGGGTAAAAATTTCCTAGTTTATTTTTACCCCACAGTAATTATTAGTGCACCAAAGCATAAACGACATGGGTGTAAATATTTTTTAGTGTATTTTACCCCCAGTGTTTATTTGTTAACTAAGACATGTCCGACATGGGGGTAAATATTTCCTAGAGTATTTTTACCCCCCAGTGATTATTAGCGAACCAAAGCATGTGTGACATGGGGGTAAATATTTCCTAGTGCATTTTTACCCCCAGTGTTTATTTTTGTTAACTAAGACATGTCCGACAAGGGGGTAAAAATCACCTAGTGTATTTTCACTCCCCAGTGTTATTAGTGAACCAATCATGTGCGACATGGGGATAAATATTTTCTAGTGTATTTTTACCCCCCAGTGTTTTTTTTTTTTTTTTTTTTTTTTTTCACTAAGACATGGTCGACATGGGGGTAAAATTTCCTAGTGTTTTTACCTCCCAATGATTATTAGCGTACCAAAGAATGTGCGACATGGGGGTGAATATTTCCTAGTGTATTTTTACCCCCCATTGTTTATTTGTTAACTACGACATGTCCGACATTGGGGTAAAAATTTCCTAGTGTTTTTTAACCCACCAATGATTATTAGCGAACCAAAGCATGTGCGACATGGGGGTAAATATTTCCTAGTGTATTTTTACCCCCCCCCCCCCGTGTTTATTTGTTAACTAAGACATTTCCGACATGGGGGTAAAAATTTCCTAGTGTATTTTTATCCCCCAGAGATTATTAGCGAACCAAAGCATGATCGACATGGGGGCAAAATCTCCTATATGACGCCACAGAGATGACATGACGCACCGCGCAAGCACGGCTCGCCTTAGCTCTCACGTGTTATTTCATATAACGTTGCAGACGAAATAACTGAAACTATTAATTTGGTAATATGTTGTTGCGTTGCGATCACGTTACTAGCAGACCGTTTTAGAAAAGTATTTTTTTATTTAATGTTACGTTGCAGACGAGATTACTTTATGAAATGTTACCAAGACTCTCAAGTAATATTGTCTGCAGCGTTACTTGAATATTTCAAGAAACACCCTTACTAACAAAATACGTTAAAACAAACATTTTCAGAATGATTAGATATAAATAAATATAAAAATAATAATAAGATTTAAACTTAGAGTTCCGTTATTTATTGATAACTCAAAATTTAAAAACTGCAAATTTTAAATTCTCAGCTTCAAATTAAAATAAACATTAAAACATAATATTTATTTATTTAATGTAAGGATGTCAAGCGCGATACTTTATGTTAAAAAGTTACCAAGGTCCTCAAGTAATTTCTTCTGCAGCTTTAAGTTAAATGTTTCATATAAATCTTTACTAACAAAATGCACTTAAAATTGTCAGAATAATTGTAAATAATTAGAATCAAATTTAAACCAAGAGTAATTATTGATGACAAAAATTAAAAAAAAAACATAATTTTAAGTTTCTAGATAACTTCTAGAGTAAATTAAATTGCACAGTGTCAATTTTAATTAAAATAATTCAATTGTTTAAATTCAACTATTAAATTAACTATTCCATAGGACCTAGGGAAGGACAATTTCTATGAAGCAGTTTTATTTTTAAAAAAATATTTTATCTCAGCAGTAATTATTATCTCGATGTGCATATCTGCATATAAGCTACTAATTATGCGTAAGTATTTATAAGTTTTATGTATTTTATTTTATAAGTATTACAAATGTTTTATTAAACTAAAGTATGACATTCAAGTTTTAGTGGTTTATTGTAATAAATACAATTATTTTCAATAATGTGGCATATTTTGTTCAATTTCGTATTTAGTTTTCAGAAGTGTTTCAGAGAATCAAATTAAAAGTATGCTAACATTAGTACACTACAATTATTTATTAAGTACAAATTAGTTAGTTTTATTATAACCCTGTCTTCTTCTTACATCTTTAGACTACCGGTAATTGTTTACAGTCTACTTATTGCTTTGTGTAGTGTTAATACTAAAACTAAAGAAGAGCGCGTCATAAAAATTTTACAGCTTTGATAAGAAACTTAAATTATAGTAGCAGAGAATACTTCTTATGAGAAACGGTGGGAATGGAGCAGGCCTCACCGCCGTGACGTCATGACGATGGCAGTCTCGAGAACGCTCTCCATGGCGGACTGGTTTAGCACTTGTATTCTACAGGCCTGCAAAGTAAAGCCTTAAATAACGATATGACTCATGCCATAGCGGCAACAACAAAGGATATTTTTCTTAGAATTGTGATCTTTACTTCTTTGCTGCCTCGAATATGTTATAGTTCTGTGGATGTAGTAAAAAGGGAACACTTACCAATATCAAGCTTTTAAAGAAAATCACAATTCTGTCAAAATAAGACACCAGTAATAAATTAAATTAGACATGTAACTTCAGTATATTCATTAAGGGCTCTTTCAGATGGTTGAAAGTTGAAACTTGGCATGGTACTTGATAAGCTCTCAGTGTTTCTCTTATTTGCTCGGGATATTTTGATTACTGTGGAAAAATTTGTGTACCTACTTATGTTGTTTAGTTTTGTGTACGATCTGACAAGTGTCAGTGAAGTTTATAGGATGTGTTAAGTGTGAAAATCTTTAAAAGTGTTATTATAAAAAGATTAATTTTAATATTTTTGTCTTATCATGTTATTGACATGGGCTACTAGGTTTTGTGTACTGTAATTACTGTTTGCTAAGCTTAAACAAATATTGACCATGTGGGTATGAGTAATCAAATAGAAAACAGATAAGGAAAACTATCAGGTGAAGTTGAATTACATTATTTATTTACAGATAGTTACACAAATATTTTAGTTAAAGATAAGTTTTCATGTCTAGTAAAATGGCTAGGAGAGAAAAAAGACTGAAACAGTGACAGTCATAATAAACAGAATACTCCAATCAGATTTCCTTTTTGAAAACAACCTTCTTGAGCATATTTCCATTATGTGTCTCAAGGCAAGAACTTTTAATAGTATTCTTCAAAATGAAGAACTATGTTCCTTTCTTACTTCTTTTGAATATATTTTGAATACTGTAAATGCAGTGTACGTAGAGAATGACAGGGTGCAAGCGAATGAGTTATTAAAAGGTGCGGACATGGTAGATTTGGAAGAGCAGCTAAAGGCTCAAAAAATACTGTGTAGTGAATCATTTGAGTTGTGTAGTAAACAGGACATCGAATTAAGAAGATATATTTTAGTATTAGAAAAAGAAAATAAGGAACTGCAGCAAAAAACTATAAAATTGACAGCGGATATTTCTAGAAGTGAGGAATTAATAAAAATTCTTGAGTCGGACGCCAGGCGCCTAAGTAGTGTTTCCGTAAAAAATGTTCGAATTCAAACGGAAAGTATGGTAAACGATCAAGAGATGTTCACATCGCATAAAAAAACAAAGTCTGCCAGCGTACAAACTGATAGCAATACCCATTTTTTATTAAACTACAAAAGTGATGTCTTATCACTAAAAAATAATTTTAGAATTGTAAACAACTATGCCCAGCACGCACACACACACAAAAAGAAAATACTTCTTGTGTCGGACAGTCATGGGCGAGGATGGAGTGAACTCATTGCTAAGAAAATGGAGCATCATTTTTGTGTTAGTAGTTTTGTAAAGCCAAATGCTACACTAGAACAAATTGCAGGCGATTTAAAAAACACTACCAAGAATTTTACAGTGAATGATTTTGTGATTATTGTTGGTGGTACAAATGACATAGGGACTAAAAGCCAGCGCATGTTAATAGATGTGCTCAATAAAGCCATTAATAGTGTAGTAAATGCTAAGGTAATTGTAACTACGATACCGTACAGACATGATGAACCTTATTTGAATAATGTAATATATAATATAAACAAAGCTATCTTAAAAAATGTTAAAGATAATAATGCTATATTGTTTGATGTAAATAATCGTATTTTAAGAAGGGATTATACCCGCTGTGGGTTGCATTTGACTAAATTAGGTAAAATTAAGGTAACAACAAGATTGGCAGAACTCTTAAAGTTTAATAGCATGCTAAACAAGCCATTGCCAGTTTTGCAACAGATTCCCTGCTCTGACTCTGCTCTGCTGGAGATTGAAGAATTAAACAGTACTAAGTCCTCTGAACACAATGTTAGTATTTCAGTCATGGAGGGTGTGGCGGGGTGGAGTCCGGGAGAGGGGGAGGCACGGGGCGGTGCTGGGGTCTCCGTGAGTCTTGTGTCGGAAAAAACCGGGGAATGGACCGAAATTTGAGTTTGAATATATTAGCTTATAATATTAGAAGTATAAATGGGAAAATTACGGAATTTTTAATCTTTCTTCGCAGCTTATCAGTAAAACCCATGGCTGTTTGTCTATTTGAAACATGGACTACAAAATTCAATGAAGATGCGCTCAATACTTTTGAAGGTTATAGACTGGGCTCCTGTTTCTCACGTTTAAATATCAGGGGAGGAGGAGTTGCAGTTCTCATCCGAGATGATGTTAAATCTCTAGAAGTCAATATGTTAAATAACCCAAGCATAGAAAGCATTTTTGAATATGCTATTACTGAATTAAAATTGCCTAATGGTCAGTCGTGTACGGTCGTTTCCATGTACAGAGCTCCAAACTCAGATTTTTGTATTTTTATGGAAAAATTAGATCAATTATTGAATAAAATATTAAAGCGATCAAAAAATAAAATGTTAGTTTTAACTGGGGATTTTAACATAAACTTTTCTCAAAATACAAAAGAGAAATTTGAACTTGAACAACTTATTAAATCTTATAATCTGTTAATTAATTTTCACCAACCAACAAGAATAACTCCTGAATCAGAAACGTGCATTGATAACATTTTCACAAGTTTTAAACCAACAAAAAATAGTTTATGTGAACCCGGATTATCGAATCACAAGGGTATGTCTGTGTTACTAGAGAGCTTCGAGCAAACCCGTGGTTTGAAACCAAAATATAAAAGAATTTACAATAACAGTAATATGACGTGTTTCGTCTCACGGTTGCAATATGAAAATTTTTCTGAAATTTCATTGACTTCAAATGATTTAAATAAGAACTATAAAACTTTTTTTACAAAATTTAACTTCTATTTCGAAGAGGCTTTCCCCCTTATAAGTTATAAATCTCAAATAAAGGGACAAACAGGTCATTGGATAACAAAAGGTATTAGAATCTCTTGTCAACATAAGCGTGAATTGCATGACTCATTGAGATCCCACAGCTGCCCTGTTATGTTGCTAAAATACAAAGCATATTGTAAGATATTGAGAAGAGTCATTCGGGATGCAAAGTGCATTGCTAATGATAGATACATTTCAGGTGCTGAAAATAAGGCAAGGGCAATGTGGCAAGTTGTCCATAAAGAGACAGGTAGAGCATAGCAACATAGAAATTATGATATTGTTTTAAAGCAGGATAGGCGGATAATTAAGAAACCAAGTGATGTAGCAAGTAAATTTAATAACTTCTTTATAAATGTTACAGATGATCTGAAGCTTAAAGCAGATGACAATAAAGCAAGTAATTTTTTAAAGGAAAGGATAAATGGAGTTCCAAACTCCTTGTTCCTTTATCCTACAACGCCTTCTGAAATTTACAAAATTATTATGAATTTAAAAAACAAGAAGTCGGTAGGCTGGGATGCAATCCCAACATCCGTGTTAAAGGCTAGTGCTCATCTAATTTCAAAACCGCTTTCCTGTCTTGTAAACGATTCATTTGAATCAGGTATATTCCCAGATAGTTTGAAACTTACTATTGTAAGACCACTTTTTAAAAAAGGTGATAATAAGGATGTTTCAAACTATCGTCCTATAGCACTGTTATCAGTTTTTTCAAAAAATTTTGAAAAATCAATGATGACTAGAATAATTAGTTTATTCAAAAATATAGTATTTTAAATAAGAATCAGTTTGGGGTTCTCTACCTCTTCTGCTATTTTTTCTCTCTTGGACATAGTTATAAATTGTATCGTTAGAAAAGGTCAGGTTGCATCAGTCTTTTGTGATTTGTCAAAGGCTTTTGACTGTGTTGACCATAACATTTTAATGGGAAAACTTAATTTTTATGGTATAAGGGGTAAATCTAATAATTGGATAAAGTCATATTTATTTGGCAGAAAGCAGAAAGTAGTTTATACTGACAGCTCTCTCAACTCCTATGAGTCTACATGGGAGCCTGTACTTCGTGGTGTACCTCAAGGTTCAATCTTGGGGCCTTTGCTCTTTTTAATTTATCTAAACGATTTGCCTGACAACGTTGGTCCTGCAAAATCAGTATTATTTGCTGATGACACTACTTTGACGGTGTTTGGCCAAAGTAGTGTAGACTTAGCGATATCGGCAACTTCGGCAATGTCAAAGGCCAATGATTGGTTTATGACAAATAATTTGAAATTAAATGTAGTAAAAACTAAATTAATACAATTTAAAACAAAATCAACTCCAAATAAAATTATTGTTAGAGGCGAGGAAGAAATACAAAACACAGTTAATGTAAATTTTCTTGGTGTTATTGTGGACGAAAATTTAAATTGCAGATGCCACATTTTAAAGATTGCGAATTCCCTGGCATCAGCTTGCTTTGCTCTCCGAATGGTTTCAAGGATTACCAGTGTAAAAACCATAAAAACTGTTTACTTTGCATATGTATGTTCTCTGTTGAGATATGGGGTGATCTTCTGGGGGAACTCTGTCGATGCTTTTAAAATTTTCCGTCTTCAGAAGCGAATAATTAGAATAATGTTTAATTTTAAATTTAATCAATCGTGTAGGCCTCTTTTTGAAAAATACAAAATTTTAACTTTTCCATCTATTTACATATATGAAATGTTGTTGTTTTTTAAGGCAAACCAGGGTATGTTCGAGAAAAAACAATATAACCATACATATCTGATGAGGAAAAAAATATTGCAATATCCTGTGCACAGTTTAAAATTTTTAGAACGTGGTGTTTATTACTCTGGTTTGAAATTATTTAATAAACTTCCAGATAATATTAAAAAACAAAGCCGTTTCGAGAATTTTCGTGGATCACTCAGAGGATACCTTTTGAGGCATGCTTTTTACTCAGTGGAGGAGTACCTCAGTTCATGACCTCTGGGTGACTAGGATGCATTTTGTATTCAGGATGACACTCAGAAGTTAATTAATAAGAGATATCATGTAAACATGGATTCACTGTGTCTTAATTTGTTTGTATTATACATTTGTATCTTGTGTACTTGTTGTATTGTATCTTGTGTTGTATGTGATGGTTTTATATGTATTAAGGTATGACAACTCAAATGTATACCGCAGCATTGCTGCACTATGTATGCCAAATTGATGCAAATAAATAGATAGATAGATAGATGGAGCGGATGCGGCGGTAAGTGCGCACGCGAACGCGGGTAGTATGCTCAGCCCTTTTCAGACAATCCCGCACACGTTTTAATTCAGTTGAGTTTATTATACCGTCATGGATCGAAGAAATTTGCTTATTTTGTACGTACCATAATTAAAATACAAGAGCAGAAACCGAACGATGTGGGTGCATCCAATAAATGCAAAGAGACCTATATTAGATGCATTTGTGAGCCTATATAGTCTCACTTTCTTCCTATGTCTCCCCCAACATTTGATGAACTTTTAGGAAAAGTTGAAACACGTTTGAGAAAGAATGCAACAAATATGAGCGATTATATACAACCTGAGGAACGTCTGGCCGTAACTTTAATAGGTAGGCCTAAGGATGGCAATTTTGTTCATAGTTCAACATAGACTTTTCATTTGTGAAAATAGTATTTCAAGGTCATTGAGCAGCAGCAAACATTATAACAACAAAGGTCAACAACAACAAAAAATGATCGTGAATTCAGTAATGAAACAATATTAATTAGATTCTATTTTATATTACATAATTAATGCTTATGAATACTATCAAGTAGTATACAAACTTTATTTGCCCACGTTTTTCAGTAGTTAGATTGCCTTGAAATTTAAATTAATGTCATGTTTAAAAGAAATTAATTCATTTAAACAATAAGTAAATTATAAACATATATCGTATTATAACAACAAAATAACAATATTCATGTTTTAATGAAGGCAATTAAGAAAAACAACTAAAACCATGTGTTATAAATATTTTAGATCCTTGTTTATTTGTAAGTTTTATTAAATTTGTAATTTTTAAAAATTACCTTTCAATTTATTATATACTTGGAAAATAAACATATAATATAAAATAAAGCTAAATTATTACCCACATGTCACACAAGTAATTAGTTAACGAATAAACACTGGGGTGTAAAAATACACTAGGAAAGTTTCAACCCTTGTCGCACAAGCTTTGGTTCGCTAATAAACACTAGGGGGTAAAAATACACTAGGAAATTTGACCCCCATGTCAGACATCTCTTAGTTAACAAATAAACACTGGGGGTAAAAATACACTTGGAAATATTTACCCCCATGTCGCACATGCTTTGGTTCACTAATAATCACTGGGGGGTAAAAATACTCTAGGAAATATTTACCCCCATGTCGGACATGTCTTAGTTAACAAATAAACACTGGGGGTAAAAATACACTAAAAAATATTTACACCCATGTCGTTTATGCTTTGGTGCACTAGTAATTACTGTGGGGTAAAAATAAACTAGGAAATTTTTACCCCTATGTTGGACATGTCTTAATTAACAAATAAACACTGGGAGGTAAAAATACACTTGGAAATATTTACCCCCATGTCGCACATGCTTTGGTTTGCTTATAATCACTGGGGGGTAAAAATACATTAGGAAATTTTTTCCTCCCTTGTTGTAGTAGTTAGTTCTATTAAGGCGATAATCATGGTGGTAAATATATGATTTATTTTGTTTTTTGCCTTACTGGGCTGGATATATTTACATAAATACCTTAATACCTAGTACTGATCACAGTCCTGTTATGATCACACTTTATTCGGTGACGTACGTTTCGCCTATTTTTTCAGGTATTTTCAAACCGTTTATATATATTTTTTTTATGATTTGCATTTGTTTAATGCCCGCCAAAAAACAATAAATCATACATACACACTCCACAAACATTAACACACGTAATGGGGCATGAATATGCCGATGTAGTTTAATTTTAAAATATCAACTCACACACGTGCACACCGGCTCGTCCTTGTATCATTATTCAATCCGGATTTAAACCGGGTACTTTTATGGTAATTTAAGTTTTGATCAATTTTGAGGGAACCAAGCGAGCTATAAGGTCACGTAAGAAAACAAAATGTGCAGAATAATATTCTACCTTTATGTTTTTAGAAAAAAAACTCTAAAATTGTTTCATTATAAGGAAAATCTCTAAAAATGTTTACTTCCGGTCAAAATACTAGCTTCCTGGTGTTGCATTTTATTGATTAACGAACTCATCCGAGTGTCTGACATGTTGGTCCAAACATGTGTACCAAATTTGGACCAAATCGGACTTAAAATGCTGCCGCTAGAGTGCGAACACATATGTATAATTTTTAATGACACCCCAAAACGTGTTCTAGGGACCATGATCGGTACTCATTTACAACTCCCGACCTTAGGTCTTACCATAAGAATCACTGCAATAGCTCCGAGTGTGGGACAAGGATGGAAAGAGGAGGCGAGACAGAGAGGCCCGACTGTCATGTGACCGTCGATCCTAGCAGCCGATGGCGCAAACACACTTTTATACCTGCTTCCCTGGAATGAATTTTTAACATGGGCCCTTTTCGCCTTATTGATATGTAGTCATTGTCTTTCCTATGGAAATTAGCTAATAAACTTGCACTTCCTATTTGTTATGAAGTCGTTTATCTGTTCTTGTTTAGTGGAATATCAAAGTAAACAATTTTCAAATGTGTGGTATTGCTTCAAGAAAATCTACATTTTGATAGGCAAAGATAAACAGAGGTTTTTGCTGTCTCACAGTCTCGATTAAGTTAAGGTAATTGTGTACGTTATGTGATACAAAATCAGCTTCTTCTCGCAAAAAAAATGAATTAACCGAACAGCACTTCCGTTTTAACAAGAAACTTCCCGTCAGAGTTATGCAACAAAGCTGCATTATCTATCTGGAACGATAACAACTTCGTTAAATAATTATAGGATGCATTGCACTTGCGCACTTGTTAATTGAATGTTTATTACGTTGCAGTTCCGCGTGCGTGAGAGTTGGGAGAATAAACATAACTTACAACTAGATTTCCTTCTCTGTTGTTCCACTTTCAAAGGAATAAATGTGTTACTAATGTTTGAAATTACCATACAAAGTGGAAAGGAAAAAGATGTTTTATTAAAACTCATGATCATGTAAATATCGTATGGAAGAAGTTCTGTCATTTAATATACATATTAACTGACAGTAAACGGATGAAACAAAATTATAACCATTAGTTTAGAATACACCATCAGGATGCCAGGCCATCCATAAATCACATCATTATAATACCAAACATAAAAATAAATGTGTGCTGTCGTCGGACCCCCGTCAGAAACGAAGTTCATCATTCTTCAAATCCTAATGTACTTTAATATGGATATTTTGACCATAGATATTTATACATTTTTGATGAAAAAACGTTGTCTCCTCTATGCGACTATCTCTTTCTCTCTCTGTAGTTCTAATATTTTGTATTTGTATAAAAAGTATTTACTATTTCCATACGTGTAATGTTATTATAATAAAGGTGTAGAATTAACTATAACACCAAAGCTAAGATGGTTGAATGTCTATTTATTGTAAATACATTCATTCAAGAAACATGTGTTTTGGTTCATCAATTTAAGTTAGGAGACGTTCGGTTCCGTTAGACGTAGTTCGGCTATTATCGTCAAGGGCTGGTATTAACATTTATATTGTGTGCATGTTGCCGTTAAGAGGACGCTACCCTGTCCGCCATATTGAATCTGATTCCCATAAGAGCAATGATACAGAATAAGTAATTTTTTCCGTTATTTCGTGGAATAAATTTAAAAATTTGGTTTCGTTTTGAAGTACCGTCATATGCGGATGTTGATTGCCCAATACATTTTCAAAACCCGTTTTATTGTTTTCATAAACGTATGATATAAATAGGAAACTTTATTAACTTTTTACTCGGTTGCATAAAGAGATATTGCAAAAAAACCTTAGCAATCAACACCCACAATCTATTTTACTTTAAGAAAAAAAAATACAGCTGTCGTTTTTTGACAAAAATAACACAAAAATATGCTTAATAGTGAAGGTATGTTTTGGTTATTTAACATTGAAATTGGTACCCAACTTCGCCGTTTTGAATGTAGAGAGCCGATCCTTAATGCAGGTAAAATAAATCAAACATACACACAATAATTTTAGGTTAGGCCTTGACTGATGAACCAATTGGTTTTTATTGAATGTACTTACAATGAATGGATAGTTAACTGTATTTACCATCTTAGCTTTGAGGTTATAATTAATTTTACACCTTAATTATAATAACATTAAACGAAAGGAAACAGTAATACTTGTATCAAAATATCAGTTATATTAACTTCCTATTCTAAGTTTGTGTTACACATACTTTTCATTTCTTGAATCTGCATTACAAAATTTCAATAGTCAGATAATTTACTCACTTTTTATTACCAGCGCTTGGCGTTAATATCCGAACTACGCCGGATGGAACCGAACAGACCTAACTTAAAATTGATGATTACCATAGCAATCATTTCATAACGGTTTTTCGATACGCGTTACATTTTCTATTTGTCAACTCCTACCTAACTCAAGCCGCCGTAAAGGAACTTCGTTCCAATAAATTGTATAATTTAGCCTACACATTATTATCTCATAAATAATATATTAACACATAAATTAAATTACCAAAGGCGAAACCTTAACTAAAGTGATAAACTATTAATTCTATCATACTAGATTCTAGAAAAATATATATATTTCAGTTTGTACTAAAAACTTGACACATAAGCTACATAATGCAATAAAAACCAAAATCATCATAAAATATAGGGTGTTCCAATAAAAATTAGAATGTTCGCCGCCATTTTAGAATAAAAAACATTAGTAACTGTACTTTAAAATGAGAACTTGTACCCTAATAAACAGAGGGCTTTCGTTAAACCACAGTTTGAACAATGAGAATCAGCAGCTGATATTGAACAGCTGTATTATGGTTTTAAAAAACTAACAACAAAATATTTGTTAATTTTAAAAAGTTATTTGTTTAGCCTTTTAAAAAGTTATTTGTTTGCCTAAAAAATGCATTACTAGTGCATTTTCATTGGTTCTAAACATTTTCGTACCAAAATATCTTGCGCTCAATATGGGTGTTTTAAAACTTTATACCACTCTAATTTTTAAACGGTTATTCGTTTCAAAACCACCTAGGACAAAAAAGTGTTAAAATAACTTGTGAAATCCGAAATCATCATAAAATATAGGGTGCTTCATAAGAAAATCAAAAGTTGTCAGCCTAATGGAAATGGCGGCACATTTTTGAAATTTAAAAATTACATTTTGAATTGTCACTGAAATGTAGCCGAAGTCCCCCATTTAAAGTTTGCTGTACATCTTGTAGTTTTGGAATATCCCAATGGGGTGGTCCAGTTAAAATGGACTACCTGTGTAGTTTAAAGTAGTACAACTTCCAGTTCACCTTACTTAGCAGCTCCTTTATTCTTAGTCTGCCTCATTGAAAACATGAACTGATTTACCTTTAGATTTACATAAATCATTTTTAAACGTTTAACTTGCAAAGATTCAACTTGGCAAGTTTTTTTCTAAAGAGGTTCCTAAAGCCCGGTTTACACGCTACGATAAATCGTTACAACTTATCGTTGCGTGTAAACAGTACATTGTAACAATTTATTGAAATTGGAATCGGATTGGATGGTTGGAGCCGGCCGGCATCAATTCTACGATTCGTAACGACAAATTGGAACGTGTAAACAAGTAGCGGCCATTTATCGCTACGATTTGACTCAGTTCGTTGATTCCGTTTAATGTGTGTTTTTTTTTTTTTTTACCTTGTGTTGTTTTATTCAATTGATAGCATGACATTACCTCGAGAGTTCTTGACTGAATTTATTGAACTATATCGGAGTTTTACCTGCTTGTGGCACATTAAGAACAAAGAATACTCCACCAGGAATAAAAAAGACCTTGCGTACATAGCTCTCGTTCAAAAATACAAGGAGTTTGATCCTTTGGCTGACAGAAACACTGTTGTTAAAAAAAATTGATGCATTGCATATGGTTTATAAGAAATAACTATCAAAATATAATATTCACCAAAATCCAGGGCAGGTGAAAACAATGAAGATTGGAAATCATTGCAATTACTCACACTTTCGATTTATTGTAACGATAAATTGTAACAATCACATCTTTACGATTTATCGTACCGTGTAAACCCGGCTTAAGAAAAAACAAATTCTGCGACGTAACGTTAAAGGCAATTTAAAACTAAAACAATAAGCAAAATAATTTAAGAAGAAAACATTAATTCGAAAATGTAAGATAATATTTTTTTTCAAAAACCCCTACCCTGAATTAGACTTGATAAAACTCAGTTTAAGTTTCATAAATTTTTGTATTACACTTTTTACTTCGGCTGGCATTAAAATGCCGAAGTATTGAAATCATGTATAATTTTTGTGTCTGTCTGTTAACACGATATATGCAATCACAGACGTTGTAGGAAACTTCTGGTGGTGCCAAGATCTTCGTAATTTTATTGCGGAGAGTTGAAAAGCTTTTGAGCTTTCTAGCGTGAGTCGTAGCGCGTCGGGGTCACGTTTTTGGGTCAAAATTTTGAAAATACTGGGTAAAATTTGTTTAAATACAGTGTGGAATCTGTATTT
>JAGFPH010000061.1:74204-107638 GCA_018207615.1 Philaenus spumarius | reverse complement strand
TATTATTTTCCGATTGTGAAGATTAGTTGGCCTTCCGGGTCCAACTTTCACTTGCTAGGCTTAGTCGCGGTCATGTCTCATGTTTCAAAATAGCTAGAGTTATTCGCGATGGCTTCGTACAGCGGCTAAATGAATATCAGGTATCCTGCAAACGTAATTGGACAAGAAGTCTGTTAAAGTGTTACTTTTATGTAATGTTTAAGCACATTATATTTAAAGATATAATCATAACAAGAATTTAATTACGTCGCAAAAAAGGAGGAGTAAGTTTTATCATATGAGCCAGTACAATAGGTATAAGAATTGCATTTTACACTTACACAATCTAATTATTACTGGGATATTTGTATTCTTATTCCGAAAAACAAGTTACATTAATTTCCCCTTTAGGTCAGAATAGCTAAGGTTCAAAGGTGCAAACCACTTTAACCCAGAAGTTAAAAAATATATAATCAAGAACAAGTAGCGTGTAGGCCTGCTCTTACTGTATACACAAAGTCGTTTTAAAGAGTATAAATTGTATAACTATAAAGTTTTTAAAATCTCGGGTGGTTGTAAGCATGTAATTTACTCTTTACTATTTTAATTTAAATACAATTAAACAAATGAATTTGCATGAATTTCCCTCTTTTACATTTTTATGAAGACTACAAATTTTAAATTAAATGAGTAATAAGAATAAAACATAATAGTCCAGCAGTCAGGTAAAAGTTTTGGGGGGTACCTGGACACAATTCCAAAGTTAATGAAATTTTGGGGTGTTGTTTGTGGGGACTTACAAGGATGTAGTATACGAGTTTTCCACCTAAATTTCCTTGTGGATACTTCAGGGCGGCCAAAAAACCGTGATTTTTCGGCCTTTTTTCGGTTTTTTGCCTACAACTTGAAAATTACGCATCTTACGGAAAAATATGTCCAATAAAAAGTTAAAGAACATTACATTTCCTTCAAGATTCACAGGTCAAAAATATTTTTCGGCCTAATAGTTACCGAGGTGCATCCCTCTAAAGTTAGGCAAAATTTCTTAAAATGTACACATTCATTTAAAAATGCATGTCTTTGGCCCCTATCTTTCGATTTTCAATATATCTGTGTATATTATGTATACCCCTTACCTTTTACCGCCCACCCACCCTTCCCCATCATTATTTGTGGAAATATACCTAATGAAATGCATTCTATAGGCCATTAACTCCTATAATAAATACCCTATGAAAATAATTGCCTATAACTGGAAAACTACGTTTCCTACCGAAAAATCTTTCCAGTAAATGTTAAAGAGCATTAATTTCCTTCAAAATTCACTGGTCAATCTTATTTTTCGGCCTAATATTTACCGAGGTAGAGCCCTCTATCATGGTACGGTAATAAAGTCAATACCCTTCCTATTTAAGTGAGTAATAATAGGCCTGAGTTACAGTAAAACAAAACAATGTAAAATATTACTTTGTCAAAATGTATAAAATGTAAAATTTTGTCTAAATTTACTTCAGTTAGACAAAAACCAATCTTCTTTACAAAACTTAAAACGCACAAATATAATAATTATAATAATTCTTATTATAATTATGCCTTACACATATTAAATTATTCTTATAATTCTATGTAGAGTGCATACACTAATACCTAACTCAAAATCATTATCACTAAATAGATAATGCTTACATTATAATGGTCATTATTTTTCACATACTTATTATAATATAATATTATTATAATATATTAATATTATAATAATTATAATAACGTATTATTATATACTATGTATCTTCTATTCCCTCTCCACGCGCTTACTTGTCTATATATATATACTATGTATCGCCTATTCATTCTTCACGCTCTGACTTGTTTCTACGCAAAAAGTTTGCGTGACGCGAGATTTCATAAACATATCCAAGCGAAAGTGCCCAACGGTCAATAGAAGTTATCACTTAAAAATTGATTTTGGTTTATTTACGTCGTGATGAGGAAATTGCTTCTGCTACCACCAAACCAACCCTGTCAGGTAAGCTACCATTTCATTACAACAATGCCTATTTCCTGTGCGATGAACAAGTTATTGAAGATTACAGAAATAAAACAGTTAAAGTTAAATCCTGAAAGATGTAATTGAATAGTAAAAGTGACACTACCAGGACTAGCAGATACGATTTTGTCAAAACCAAGAGAGCTAGGTGACGATTGGTGGCAGAAAAAGGAGAACGTGTTGCATTGTTGAAGAGTTTTAACACAGATTTAGTTACATTGTATTACACATTTTTACAATATTCCTGCAAAAGAGACCTGGACTTGTAAGTACTTCCAACTTTGATCAAGCCATGGAGAATATTTTCTCGTTTCTTGAAGAGAATAGTGATGAGTGCCAATTTTCCATGGGCCAATTACTCGATCAGATACCTGAAGATTCTCGACCAAACGTGAAAACTGTGAAGAGGCGTCTACAGGAAAAGTATGGAGCTGACATTATTATCAGTAATGGAGGCAGCAGATCGAGTGATGAATCGGAGGATGAAAGTGATGACAGTGTGCCCCCCAAACAATCAAGACTGACAATTAATTGATGAGCATTAGCATTAATTTATCTAATGTGCATATATTATTACCTTTAGTTTACAATGTAAATACGTGTACATAAGTTTAAATATGTAAATAGTAAGTAACGATTTCGTTCTATAACTGTCTGACGCTACTTAATTGGGATAATGTGAGAGTAAAAAAGAGGCCAGACGAATTAAATGAGAACAGTTCAATTTACTCTTGAACTGGTCAGCTGATTCAATTTACTCTTGATATGGTTTGATGTTGTGATTGAAAATCTTACTACTTTTTGGCCTATAGAATGCATATAATTAGGTACATCTCCATAAATAATAGTGGGAAAGGGGGTTTAGGAGGGGTGGGTAGTAAAAGGTAAGGGGTATACATAATAAACACTAATATGTTGAAAATCGAAAGTTAGGGGCCAAAGACATGCATTTTTTAGTGAATGTTTACATTTAAAAATATTTAGCCTAACTTTAGAAGGCTGTACCTCGGTAACTATTTCACCGAAAAATATATTTGACCAGTGAATCTTGAAGGAAATTTAATGCTCTTTAACTTTTTATTTGATTGATTTTTCCGAAAGACGCGTAAACTCAATTAATGGCTCCCGTGAAATTTCCACAAGGGAATTTAGGTGGAAAACTAGTATACTACATCCTCACACATTCCCAAACAACACCCCAAAGTTTCATTAACTTTAGAATTGTGTCCAGGTAAAAGTACCTGACTGCTGAACTATAAGACAACTTTCTAACTGGTGTTGTTACGTTCACATTTATTTAAAATGTTACTTTAAGCAAAACACTAAAAAACTATCGTATTTTATCTGAAAATACATCAGAAAGAAGCCATGTAAAAAATGAGTTTACAAAATTAGTGGTTTCGATTTAGCACGACAAAACATAATGAAATGCTACCTCTATTATTTAGAATAGATTACTTGTTTTACTACAACATGATAATTTCATATTATTTTTATCAACGAAAATACATTATAAAAACTATATTGCAAAAGCAACCTCAATAGGTCCAAGATCCAATTACAGTAAGATTTTAAAGTATCTAATTATTCTTCCAGAATATAAAAATAAAACAACGTACATGGTGTATACATAATTTGACAACGCAGCTGAACCACTGACGTGACTTGAGCTAATTTCCAAAATTAAGTTTATATGTTTTAGTGTTTCAACCAACTATTTGGGAGTTATTCTACTTTCGAAGGAGCTGAATAGCTGCCTGTGTGAACGAAATATAAGTATTAGTAGAATTTGTTTGTAACTCAGTCTCCAGGTGCTTCGTCCCACGCGCAACGGAAAACTCGCTTTATGAGTTTGCACCTCGTCCTTGAGGCCTTGGCTTATGGACTGCTTCACTTCGCTCGAAGCGTACCAACTTGGCCGTTGAGCCTCAGATCGGAAGATGCCCCACGGTAAAACTCCCCACTTGTATTTGAACCAGGTACGTTTGTAGTATTTTATGTTTTAATTGATTTTGGGAGAACCAAGTGAGGTATAAGATCGTGTACGGAAATAAAAAGGTGCAGAATAATATCCTACATTTATTTTGTTAGATAAAACTTTAAAAAAATTTAATTCTCGTACGAAAAATGTGCTTCTGGTTGTTGGATTATTTGGCTAACTCGTCCGAGAGATGTAGACAACCAACATTAGTACCAAATTTGGACCAAATCTTACTTAAAATGCGGCTTCTAGAGTGCGAACTCATATACATAACGGAAAACGTATTCTGGGGACCATGATTGGTGTTCATTTACCACTCCCGGCCATAGGTCTCCATTAGGTTCACTGCAATAGTTCATCTTTCCTATGGAAATTCGTTAATAAATAACATTAAATGGTAATAATTATAAATTTATTTATAAATTATACTGTATATAATTGTTGGTTCCCATCAGAATCTGCAGTCCTTGAGCATTAATATTCAACAAAAATATAAAAAAATACACGCGCGCAGATTAACGTGCGTGCACTGCAGCCTTCCGTAATTTAAATTACTCCCGATAAAAAAAAATTGCAAAAACAATAGAATATATTTGATTGAGTTTAACGAAGACAATGCATAAGCATTAGTTATAACGAGCTCTAGATATGGAAGCCTTTTGATACTCTCTCCGTATCAGTGGCGTAGTGTTTTGGGGACAACCCCCCCCTCCCCCTATGTTCATGTTTGCCAATGTCATTAAAAAAAATGCATCACAAGGGGTGAATAACTTTTGAGCAGATCAAAAATAGTAATAGTTTATCTTCGCTCTTGGAGCACAATGAGAAATCGTGCGCCCCACCATCGATTAATTAACAATAATCCAATAATTGTCCAATAATTAACAAAACGTATTAAATACGTTGCTACTTATACGAGCGTGTCTAGACAACAAAGCAGTGCCCAGCATAGTTTATATTGTCTGACATATTGGTTTCTGCTAATCTCTTTTACTCACTCTGGACGAGCCAAGCTGAATCGGTAAATAGGACAAAACTTAAAAATGGATAATTGGTTGACTAAGCACTTGGAACTATAAAACTGTGGAAGCAGTTGTTCCCAATCTATTGCTTCTACGACTAATACACGACAATACAAGTCAGGTGTTACTTTTAGACCAAAACTAACACATGTATTAATTAAATTACAGTACCCTCTTTGTCACTATAGCTACAGGAATGTGTACCGATAGGAGAGGAAAAGAGATTCTTCAACAGTACAACTCCAACAAAAATATAGACAGGTTGATTCACTGTATACCCTACTTTTGTCAGGCTTTCAAAAAACCCACGAATATTCAGTATTAATTTTGCACTGAAGTTGTAGACATGTCCGCGTGACGGGAAAACCTCGAGATTATGCTAATGAGTGGTGCGGCATTACTAATGGCAAGTTTGTCTTAAAACAAAGAACCCTCGACGTTGGTAGCACACTGAA
Source organism: Philaenus spumarius (assembly GCA_018207615.1). Lineage (NCBI taxonomy): Eukaryota > Metazoa > Arthropoda > Insecta > Hemiptera > Aphrophoridae > Philaenus > Philaenus spumarius. The sequence continues at coordinate 102,154 of JAGFPH010000061.1, read as the reverse complement.
CTCAAAAAAAATGTTAGAACTTATGATGGACTTGAAATCGCAAGAAATAACCGGTCAATAGCCTATATTATTATTGTCAATCTATATATATATATATAATTCAAATACCACTCATTGCCTCATCACGAAGTCTTAAAATTTGAGGGTGGGTTTAGGGAGGGGTCATATATCCGTGACATTTAACTCTCATTTGTCTATTCGTGCAAAGCCAGCTAGTGAATAATATTTATAATAAGCGGTATGACAACAGCAAAGATGTTTTTTTTACATTGGTCTACAGATACTGTATATCCATCTCAGCGGATATCATGCCAAGCATCTGCTTTCATATTTAAAAAAATGATCTTTGTGCAGAGGATCCCAAATAATGGATTGGTTTCTGTATGAATCTATTAATTTCATTAAATTCGCTTCTGAACAATTTATATTTAATCACTGGAAAATTAATATCTTGAAAAACAATAATCACAGGCGGGCTAAAAACGACAAACCTTTCAAAAATATGAACTGCGAACATTCAAAGTGTTCGTTGAAAAAAACCGACAGGAGAGAGATCGTTGTGAGCTACGCGCGTGCCGTTCATGTGCTCCGTGCTAATATGAGAAATTCAATGGGTGCTGCGAGAGTTTGTACAGTAGGAAATATATTGAAGAAGCGACTGGCTGTATGCGCAGAAGAAGGTATGACCAATGCGCATGCTCTAACAGCGTGGAGGTCAGCGTAGCGAGTCAGTCGGTGACACGTTAGTCACGTTATCTAGTGCACTGCCTTTCCTAAAAACATTGTTTTAATTTGGATTCAAATAACAGGGTCATAACATTTTTTAATTATAATAAAAATAGTACCACTCAAAAGAGCACAAACTGAATAAATTTTACTCATTTAAAAAAAAATTGTAATTAGCAATAAATGGAAAACATTTTTTAAATAATGTCGCTATGAAAAATCTGGAAATGTAAGAGCTGAAAACATGCATCCAGTACACGAGGTATAGTCAATATTTTTTATAGCATGCTATTTCTTGAAAAAATAATATAGCTAATACCAGTCAGCTAATACGTATTCTTACGTTATCTTAATTAAAATCTATTCTAACTTTAGGTATTCTAACGTTATTTAATTAATACATTGTAATGTAATTTAAGATGTAGTAATATGTTTAATAAACATGTAATTATGACAGTCCACAAATAGTGCCAGTGACACAGTAAGCCATGAGCCGATCTCCGGCCGTAAAAAACAAAATTGGTAGTAGTGTACTCAGCAGCCGAATCCCCCACCCCGCCACACATAAAATACCTACTGTACATACCTCAAAACGTAAGTATTTCCTGAGATCCACTTCGATCATCCTATTTACTTTTCCCTCACAAAATGTAGTACATACTATGTGCCATTGAATAATTGAAAATATTATTCCTGAGAAATTAATCAAACTTGGCTTCGAATATGCTCCTAAAGATGGTGAAGACATGAGCAACATAATTTTTGAATCAGTTGCATGAATATTACAACATTTACAACAATGGTCAAGATGTACAACTTCAGTTGGATCTCTAATTGAAAAAGAACTATTATTGTTGGATTTACGGCAAAAAAACACTCGGACACATTGATTGATGAGTTTTTTTGCCGATGCATTTTTTCCAAATGTCTTTACATTTTCGAAGATTGGAGCCACCTTAGCTGTGATCATTGCCAGTAACGAGAGCAATTTTGAGACGCTTAAAAGATTGGCAAAAAATGCAACCGGAGAAGATTGGCTGAATGGTCTTGCCCTTTTCAGTATTCACAGAGAAATTGACAAAACGGCAGAGGACGTTACCAATAGATTTGGTGAAAAAAGTCGAAAATTTGATCTGTAACTCTAACTGTATTTCTGTTTGAAACAATGCATTATGTTACTTGATTATTAATAAAATAGCTCAGTCAATAAATATTTGTGTCAGAACTAATTAGTGAAAATCTGATTTTTTCATGGAGTTTAGTTGACTATATAAGGATTTTTTTCTGAAAAGTCGCCGCCCTTCCTCCTCTTGCTCCCCCCCCCCACCCTACATTAAATTTCACTTTTGACAGACTTCTTTATTTTGTCAATATCTAAGAGATAAACAGCAAAAGAGTCATATTTATTTAGTTATAGTAATCCTTATAATATTCTCAATCAAAAATGTTCATATCGTTTAAGCTATAAAATAATTACTTTCCGTGTATTTTTAAATTTAATGTTAACATTTAAAATTTTCTAAACAATAATTACATGTTTTGCTATATTTTTATTAATATGAGACAAGTTATAAAAAAAATTGATGAAATAAAACTTTTAGGGTATTTTTCAATCTTTAAAATTATATAAGTTTTTTAAATGTTAAGTGCAGCCAGTTGACATAATCGACCTGACAAATGGACTCGTGCGCCCCGCACGAAAAAGTTAAAGAAATATGCTGTCTTTTATTTAATTTGTTCATTAATCGGAAAGTTAAAAGTAGCCTTTTATTAAATATAAAGTAATTCTTTTAGTTAAATATTAAACTCATTTTTTACGTAATTACGATTTTCTTTTTCCAACATTGATCTCTAATTTTATTTCTTTGAATGTACGTAATAATGATATTATATATTATTTTTTAAACGGTAGACTCCAACTTAACTTTTTGTGTCCACTTCAATAATATCAAATTTTAATTATAAATTATAATTAGTTTATGTTAAAATAAAATGCTTACTTTTTTCTAGCTGGCATAATTACCTAGGGACAAGTGATTTACTATATTACCTTAAAATAATAATATGTACATAAACATAATGGATAAGTATGTAAGTATTCCCGTATCAAACAACTGTTCTTCGGGAGTGGTGGCGCGTCACCGCCTCGCGCTCATTTAAAAACGATTTCATAATGACGTAATCATTTTATCGCAAATCGGTGAATTGAAAAGTTTAGATCAATTCATTGGCTAGTTTGTTTGTTACCCAAAAATTAAAAATTTACTCGCTTAGTAACTTTTCCATGTCAGTCAGTGATAATTCTCAAATATTTTCAATTATTAAAATTCGAAATACCTGATATAATTAAAGTTTTTTATGCTGTTAGAACTGTACTTTATGTAGATTAAGAATATCTAAGTTTTATTTTACTAAAGCTTTTCCGTCTAGTTGCAACAGCGAGTAAACGACAGCGCACACAAGGAGTCCGCTGCTGTAGTCTTCGCAGTTATCATCGCAGTGACGTCATAGGCGACCGATACTGGGTCACCGTAATTGAGCAAAATGGCGTAGCCCTTGTTATAGAGCCCTGAAAGTGCTGCAGTCGCCGGTTGCTTTCTCTTTTACTAGACCAGACCCTTAATGGATAGTATTGCATATGTCGCTAAATATATCTGACACATCTAAATCCAATAAATAAAGCGACCAAAATCATGATTTACTAATTTTTATTCATACACATGAACAGATTTTCACAATATCTACAGATCCCAGAAACGTAGAAATAATTGTAACCAATATATATATATATATATATATATATATGCATTAATAAAAAGGAACACAACAACCCACCACACGCACGAAGTAAGTTAATGTCATGGAGTACCTCGCTGCGCTCATAATATTGATGTAAGTTGATTATTCTATAACTTTAATTAGTTTGCTATAGAAAATACATTCTGAATATTATTTAACGACAAAAGTGTGTCTTGCTGTATTGGTTTGTGCAACTCGTAAAAATAACACTAATGAGATTTCATTTTTAGTACCACTTTATTATTTATTTTATGGACTAGATGATAATAACCTTATACCGTGATCTGTAAAACCCTTCTTATCAAAACCATTAAAATTATTATACACGTGCTCAAATTTCTTTGTATACTGAACTTTATTAAACCTAAAACAACCTGTGTCGAAAATATATGAACACCTTGAACTCTACTTGACAACAATCAAAACGTTTCATTCTATGGATGAGGTTGTTCGGAACTATCTAAATAACCATAATTATTGTTAATTTTATAATCACCAACTCCATAACATACACACACAAAAGCGTGAATTTTTGTAAATGGGTTTTCTAGGGGGGGGGGGGGGGCTAGACCGGCGTATGGGGATTAAAGAGTACCCTCCTCTCCTTCGGCAACAGGGGTCAAGGGAAATTTTAGTCCTCCCCCAGAAAACTTTTAAAATTTTGAAAGCCAATTTAGCTATTCAGTTGAAATATTAACCCACAGAGCATTGAGTCTGTACCTTCACACCGTCAATGAATACACAAAGCAATAAAACACGCCTAGAGGCCGCACCAAGTAGTGATCCAGCAGGTTATGCTTAAACTCTTGTAAAAAAATAAAATAAGTATATGTAAAATCAAACAGAACATCACATTTAAAACATATTTTAGTGCTAATCTCGTAAAATAAAAATGCCTGACTATAATTAATAATGTACATATTTTCCTTTCCCTGAGAGCTAGGGGGCCCCATATACGCATGGGCGCCCATGAATTGTTGTCTTAACATCTCCATTCATGCAAGTTTCATTTGATACGGTTATATTTTAGGTTATTTATTTCTATAGGTTTGGCTTTTATGGTTGATTTTATTGCAAAAAGTGCTAAATGACGTGTCTAGTTAGTTAAGCAAAGCATTAACAGACAAAGGTAATGTTTAGTGAATACCTGTGTGTTTGTGGTTTTTTAAGTGTACTTATTTTTAATATATTCTGTTAAGTAAAAATAAATTTGTGAGTATTATTTTATTTTACAAGTGTATAATACCCCACAGTTGAGTGGTGCTAATTGTGTATTGAATCATTAGAATTTGCGGTGGTTGCCAAATGACACATACAGGGTGTCCCGTAAGTAAAGAGCCAAGCTTCGGGGAATGGTTCTATTGGCCAAAATAAGAAAAAACGTTCATATAAACACAGACTCTAAAACGCTTACAATAAAAATAAATTGCACTAAATTCCTACAAACTATAAATCTAAAATTATATAATATTATTCTTGATTGATATAACAAATATTTGCAATTCAATTACTTAAGTCAAAGGGATTAATTAAGATAACCACCTTAAAATTAAATCAGGCATTGCCAGGTTCACTAGTCTACACCTATACTTATATTATAAAGAGGTAAACTTTGTTTGTTTTTATGTAGGGGGTAATCTTTGGAACTACTGAACCGATTGAAAAAAAGCTTCACTATCCCTGAATAACATACGCTATATTTCATTTTAATAAAAACCTTTTTTATTTGAATATTTATAAATTTAGTCGGAAAAAATCTTGGGTTAGGCCTTTACTGATGAACTAACACATGTATTTACATTTATTACCATAGCAACCAATTGAATAAAATAACAGATAAAACATCTGTTTGCTCCAATATTTACATTAACAGCTGATTTCAAACTTTGAAGGCATTATTTGTATTTCTAAATTTTAGGTTAAGTTTTTATTAAAGTGTAGACCTGAGCCTTGCTGGTTCTTTTAATCTTTATTGTAACTGCTGTTATAAAATATACGAAATAATTTGATTTGATAATTTAAATTATTTACCATCTTAGCTTTGGGGTTATTATTAATCCTACACCTTTATTATAAAGAAAACAACTTGATTTTATAGAAGGTCCCGTTTAGAAGGTTCCAACGGGGTTGGCGTGGCGAGCACGCAGGGATTTCTCCTAGTAGACTCTAAAGAGATAGGTCTACAAACATATCTATGTTAACATGTAGGACAGATAAATCAATCAATTAATTCACACCACTAGACCATTTAATTTGATTGGACTTTATAATGAAAATGTGGAAGGAGTGAACTTCGCCGATCGCACACTACCACAAGATCTTAAAAAACAAACAGTATTTGCATATTATGACCAAAAAAATAATTTTTAATGATTCAATCTTTAGTAGCAGGAAGTTTTTTAGCTTTAGGAAGTACCAGGGAAAAAATTGTGACCATCAAATGATGAATTGTTAACACAATTTATAAAGCTTATAAAAACACAACTATACATTTGCAGCAAAAAGCTGAAAACCTTGAATTTATGGATATTCAATCAATCTACTTACTAAAAGAATTACATAAATATGCAGCACGTGTATCATTCATACGTGCAAAATGTCCACAACAGATAGGTTTCCTCTCCTTGTGATAGGATATATCACAAGACATTTGTATATTATTGTAGTTTGAATGATTTATGTTTTTTAAATAACCATTTTGTTTAGTTTTAAAATAATTTCATTTCTAAATTTGGAATAGTGTTACTAGACTACAAATTTTTGTTTTCATTTTTATCGAAATAAATAAAAATTTAATGAAATTTTGACTATAATGTTTTATTTCTGCACCTTTTTACTTATTTTGGGGACCCCAAAACAGGATTAAAAAGTTTTTAAGTTGGGTGTTTACAATAATCATATAAACTGAGAAAATAGTAGACATATTTTGTAATTAATGCATGAAGAGGTTTTACACTTAAAACAAGATAATATCGAAAATAAACATTCAATATGTTGTTCAAAGAGTTAGGTTAGGTGTTTTAAGGCTTAAAATTTTGAATTTAACTCCAAATAAATACATTTATTGCAAGCGAAGCTATTTTTAGGAAATAGCATCGAGCTGACTACGAAGCAGTGGAGTAACGTTTTTCGGCCGAGCCCCCCCTCAAAAAAACGTTATGGGTCCCAGTTTATTGAGCCCATTGTTTCAACACAAACACGAACAACCTCTTTATTTGGACAAATAAAATAACTTGTTTTGCTGAAAGAAGCCTTTACACTCACAATTCAAATTCAAACAAGTAAAATAAAATTTAGAGAGTTAAGATGATATTTTAGTAGTGTATCTAACTAAATTTTAAATTTGAAGTCAGAAGTTATTCTTTTTTCAATTTACACATTTAAAACAGCTTACACATTACCATTATAAAAGAAAATCTGCCCAACAGTACTTAGTTTTAAAAAGTTATATTGATACTTTGAGAAATATATATAGACCTAAATATACAAATTCAGTAAAGTAAAACTAAACAAACATAGATTAAATAAAATAGAAATTAAAAACAACACAGAACACACACATGTACCGAATCGCCTTAGTCACGGAAGCAAACTGAATAAAGAAATAAATGATAAAGTGCAACTTACATTTATTATAATGCTTTGATTGTTTCATTGTAAAGAATAATTTATATTGTCTTTTTTAGCTGGTTTTTTCAAACAGTCTCTCTTTTCTTTACGCTTTTTTTATGCAAACAGTTCGATTACTTATTCAAATTCGGATTACTAGCTCGTTCATTTTCAATACTCAATAAGCTGACGCCACTCTGTCTCTCTTGGGCCATTGTGCTCCTTAAATAATTTACAATCAGCTTTAATTTGGAAAATGAGCTCTCCGCACTTGCCACAGTTACTGGTAAGGTCAAGAAGAGAAGTAAAGCAGTGCACAAGTAAGGGAAGCTAGATGCGATTGGGTAGATTTCCAAAAAGAGTAGATCTGCTAACTATCGTTTGATGTCTTTTTTTAATATCTGATTTCAGTGCCACTCTAAAAAAGTTGATTTAAAAACTAAGGTCGCCACTAAAATCCTCTTCATATTCGTTGTCCAGGGCTTTCACTTTCTTAGGCAATTCAACATCGGTTGCCTTCAATACAAATGTTGAAGGCAACTGATTTCTGTCATAGCTTCGAACCTAATTGTTAACTGTGAAATCACTGTATCCAGAGTTGCATAAAAAACACATACTTTGAAATATATTTCGCTTCTGTCAACCTCTCGTTTTGACAAAATTAATCAAATGCGTCTTTACTTTCTTATTTCTCAAAAATCTAAATTAAAAAAAGCTTCTGTTGCAGTCAATAAGCATAATTTGTATTTTTTATTTTATTTTCAAAGATATGACATGGTTGTAAAATAAAACTACAAATAATGTTATAGTTTTAAATTTGTATTTATTTTGTATTGTTTTTTTAAATAATAACCCTCGGGCCCTCTCGATCCGCGGACCCCATCGCATCGCATCGCGGGGTCTGCGAGGGTGTACTTTACGCCACTGTTACACAATGTAACTGTGCAGCTCTCTTCTGCTGCTGTGGGACTGCCTTACTATAATATAATTGCATCTGAATTCTCTTTTTCTTTGTATAAAATTTCTTCTTATACAGAACCTTAAAGATACTTGAGTAAAACCGTTTTTTATTAAAATAAACGGTATCAGTTAACTGACACAAACTTTTTCCCAACTTACTGTAGTCAAAACAATATTTTTTTTAATCATTTTATTTACTACTTTTTAGAACAAAACAAAAATAATATTCTACCTACGTCAATCGTATAAAAAAGTTATTGTCCCCGGCGGGATTCGATCGCGCGACCTTTGAATTACTGACCGTGCTCGCTACCGTGGTGCTACCCCGTGCGGCCACCGCCGCGATGCTAGATTGACAACACAAACTTGTTTATTTTTAAACATTTCCCCATAATTATAAAACGCCGAAGTTTTGATAAAAGCGGGTGGTGTCATTTTGTTTGGCATCTTAAGCACTATAAATACTGAAAATTTTATCAAAATCGTTAGAGCCGTTTTTGAGAAATTTACATTTTTGTCGTTTTTTATGGGTTTTTAGGGGTAAATTACCCTTAAAAATTAAAAATTCCAAAAAATGAAAAAACGCCTGGAGATATTAGGGTACCTACATACCAAATTTCATGAAAATCGGACCAATAGTGTCCTCTCTGGTCGTGTATACATACAGACAGACTGACAGGACACCACTCTAAAAACACTTTTTTGGGTTCAGGGAGCAACAAAACAAAAAATTCCACTAAAAATATTTTTGGGTTCAGGGAGCACCAACACAGGTAATTGCACTAAAAAATTTTTTGGGGTTCTGGGAGCACCAAAACACATAATTCAACTGAAAATTCAAATTCGAACATTTTTACGAAAACAATACTTTCTCCATATACTACGTATAGAGTGTAGAAAGTAAAAAAAGATACTTTTAGACGTCTTATATTAATTAATTTAACTATAGTTTCTAGTTTCTAGCGGCCAATGTATTTTGAATCTACACCTAAGAAGTGAGCTAGTTTTTCCGTTTGATTGGATTCTATGAACCTATACAAATTACTATTTTTAACATAAAAGGCATTATGTTTTACAAACAATCAAAGCCTATTGTCAGTTTATATTACGTCATGCTAGGCAAAAGATTTAATTTTGTGTTTAAATTTCCAATTATTTATAATAGCAAACATATTAACTATACGTACATTCAGATTTTAATTAAGGATCAACGATTATAAATGTCATAAAATGGCAAAGACCACTTGGGGCTTAGGTTAAATAATATTTTCTGACATGTAAATTATGTAAATTGATCTATAAAAACACCGGAAAACAGTACGGAAAAGTGCGATAAAGCTGTTGCGAGGCGTGACAAAATCGAATTTGACAGTTTCATAACTATCGCAAGGTTATTGTAGGAAGGATTACTTAATCTAGATGACTATATTTAGAAAGTATAGTTCCTTTTTAAAATGCATTCAAAGAAAGGATGCAGATTTATTGTATCAAAGAACTAAGAAAATAAAGAGTGGGGGGAGCTAGGTAGTCTTACAAGTAGGATGAAAGTGCGAGAGTTGCTTTCAGTGCTCACTGCGACACTCTTGTCCTCGCCTGGTTGTTTCGGACTTTGGATTTAACTCAGAGAAAGTAAGTACCTTGTTATTATAAGTACCTTTATTAATTTCAATCATTTTAATTCCGTGCTTTGTAGATTTATGAATTTCTTTCCAAACATAAAAATGTACAATGTGTTATAAGTATTTATGTATAAACACACGGCGAACTTGTACACATATTTCGTTTACTATTTGTTTTAAGAAATCAAGTGCACAAATAGTGTTTTTACTATGCAATTTTTTCGTTTAGTGCAACTTTTTGTTTAATGCAATATTGCAGTCAACATTTTAATTTTGTTAAAACGTTAGTCCGTATTAGTTATTGTTACTACATTTAAAAACAAAACTAAATCTTTAATCTGATCTTAATTCAGAACAATAAACAAATTTAAAACACATTAAATTACAATAAACAAAACTACAACTAACTTTCGAACTTCAATGAAGTTCATTGTAACGTTCACTTAAAACTAGTGATTCAAGAATAACGTCTGTGACTGCAAAAACTGTGACAAAACAAACTGTACAAAAGGAAAAACAGAACAAGGTAGTTTATATATATTTGCTAACTTAAAAATTTGTTATATTTATTTTTAAGTTATTATTGCTTAAGAGAAGCAATAATAATTACTTGTAGGTAATTATTTAATACTAGGGGAAACCCCTGCGTGTTCCGCACGCCAACCCCGTTGGAACCTTCTATACACATAATCATGTTATGTTTTCTTTGTAATAAAAGTGTAGGATTAATAATAACCCCTAAGGTAAGATTGTAAATAATTTAAATGATCAAATCAAATTATTTAGTATATTTTATTACATCAGTTATAACAAAGAACCAGCAAGGCTCAGGTCTACAATTTAATAAAAATTTAACCTAAAAGTGAGGAATACAAATAATTGATTCAAAGTTTGAAAGCAGCTGATAATGGAAATATCATAGCAAACATCTGTTTTATCTGTTATTTTCGTTATTTTATTCAATCGGTTGCTATGGTAATAAATGTAAATACATGTCCAGGCCTAACCTAAGATTTTTTCCGTCTAAATTTACAAATATTGAATTAAAATATGTTTTTATCAAAATGAATTCAAGCCTATGTTACTTAGGGATAGTGTGGCTTTTTCAGAGATTACCCCATACGAAAAAACAAATTTTACCTCTTTATAATGTTAGTATAGAAGAGTGATATATACGCCACTCTTACGCAACGTCTTTACGTTTGTTTTGATCAATTCGCCAGAGATGTCATAACAGTTGTTGTGTTGTTTGCCAATTAAAGTTTTTGTTTTGATCAAGTTATATGTTGATACTGTGTATTGTCTGTTTTGTTAATATTTTAAATTATTAATATTATTACAATTTTATAGTATCAAAAGTTTAACATTTAAAATCAAATAATTGATAATGCATGGTCTACTTTCAATTACCTTAAAGAACTCCGAAACCGTTTCCACGACAATAAATTCGTTTAGACCACTAAATTTTTCCCTAAAATATTAATTTCTTTTCTTTTATAGTTGTTCGTTTTAAAAATAAATTATGAATTCCGTCTACAATTCGCCCATTGCGGATTTCGTTTTACAAATTCCGAAGTGTTTACCAAATTTCTAAGAATAAACTGGAATTTAGTACTTTTATTTTCTAATACCGATATAGCCTAGTTACGGAACTCTGCATGGAAAGTAATATAATATGCTGCTTAAATTAGAACGACTTAATAACTTAAATGTATATTCAACTCTTACATTATTTCGACCACGATCTATTTCAATCGAAATTATTTAATTATTATTTGTTTAAACGACTCTCCGTTTTAAGTTAGTTATCAAAATCATATTGAAGCTGAAACCTCGGTTGTAGATATTGGAATAGGTTACAGTTTTACTTATTTTATTTTTCTCGGATTTAATGATGCTATTTTTGTTTTGTGTTGATTTTTTTTATTTCGTAATAAGTTGAGATTTTTATTAATTGCTGTTACATTTTCAAGAAACGCATTCTAGTTGCTATTTTTTGTTTTGTGTTGATATTTCTTATTTCGTCATAAATTGATATTTTTTATTAATTACGGTTACATCTTCAAAAACGCATTCTATTTTTTATTTTAATCTTTTTGCAAGGCAAAATTTTGATGTTAAATTTTTTAAATGTTTTTGTTGTTACCAATATTTTAGTTGTTATTCTAAAAGTGTCACATCTGCAAACTTTACTACATTCATTTCTTTTTATTTATCAAAATGAATTTGATTGCATAGGTAAAAAATAAATTTATTCGATAAGAATTTTGGGTGCTACATAGTACGTTTCACCAACTATACCGGCTCATTGTTTTTGAAAACAGTGTAGTATTTTATATGAAATGACAGTTTATTTTAAATATTCATAAATCTGTCATTTATTTAAATTTATTTTGATATTCTTGAAGGTTTATAATACAGTGAGCTTATACAGGGTGTTCAGAAAAAGGGTCCCAATAATTCAGGGCGTGATTTCTCATATCAAAATAAGATGAAACGTTCCAATAAACATAGGTCCAAAAATACTCCGTTTTCTGTCTAGCCGCCATTTTGTTTTTTTTACAAAATAATTCATGTCTAGAGAAATGTTTAACTGACTGAGTTCAAACTGGGGGAAGGAAGTTTAACCTAACAATGATCTATCTTAAGAAAAATAATCGAATCTATTCAATAGTGCGTTTCAAAATGGCGGCTGTTTGACAATTTCAAACATAAATTACACAAAAACCGTACATTTCAACAAAAAATGCCAAGACATCTTTCTGTAGCCCTTTTGATTTCCTATCGAACAGTGTGACTGTCAAAACAATCGGATGAAGGATAATAGTTAAAGATAATGACAGCAAAATATGTACATACAATATTGCTGTGTTTACTGTGCTGGTATATGATGCCGGGTTTTACAAATTAATTATTACACAAAACTTAACTATTATCCTTCATCCGATTGTTTTGAAAGTTACACTATCCGATAGGGAATCATAAGGGCTACAAAAAAGGAATCTTGTCATTTTTTTTTAAATGTACTGTTTTTGAGTAATTTAGGTTTGACATTTTCAAACAGCCACCATTTTGAAAAGCATGATTGGATAGAATCGATTATTTTTCTTGAGATAGAACATTTGTAGGTTAAACTTCATGCCAAGTTTGAACTCAATCGTTCAAACATTTCTCTAGATATGAATTATTTTGTAAAAAAAACAAAATGTCAGCTAAGACAGAAAACGGAGCATTTTTGGAACTATGTTTATTGGAACTTTTCATCTTATTTTGATGTGAGGAATCCCTCCCTGAATTCCTGGAACCCGTTTTCTGAACAGTCTGTATATTTGCAGTTAATAAATCTCATCTAGAAATTTAACATTTCTTATGTGCTATATTTAAATAGATTAAAGTAATTTACTGTAACTGTTTGCCATTGTTTTAGTATTTTATTGCTCATATGAATTCCTCGCCTTAATACTTTCCTTATTTTGACATTGGATCTATAATTAGACGTAAAGTTTACAACCACTTTCAGCGTTATCCTAGGAGTGTAAAAGAAAGTTATTGCTCTATGATCAGAAAGCATAGAGTAATTTTATGTGTATAGTCAAAGATCAGCATCTAATGCAACTTTCTGATAAGGTTCAGTGCTTCGGTTCAAATGCAATTTACTAGAAGATAGTTTTAAGAAAATATTTGCAGTAGATTACAGTAGTAATACTGTAAGTGTGTTCATCAAATGTTTAATAAATATGTTCAGTTTTGGATTCGGTCGATACAATGTTATATCATTTTATGGACCGTTGCTTTCAGTGCGAAATTCCAGCTATCTTTATTTCCCTACTACAATGTGGCATCATTAAAATATATGCAAAATATTAACACAAAGATGCTTTGGAGCAGTGATCAGAGTAGGTTATGTTTAGAATAAAATAAATTTATATCCAAGGCTGTTTTCAAAGAACTATACAGGGTGATTTAGAACTATGCTTCAATGTCTCAGTAGCTCTAAAACTTCTATAGCTAAAAATAATAAAAAAGTTCATATAACTTAAACATTTTCCCAAAAAAAGCTTCGTTTACCATATAGCCACCATTTTGTTTTTTGTACAAAATAGTTCATATCTAGAGAACGTTTTGGCGGATTGGGTTCAAACTTGGCATGACGTTTAACCTACCAATAGTCTATCGCAAGAAAAATAATCGATTCTATACAATCATGAGTTTCAAAATGGCGGCTGTTTGAAAATTTCAATCCTAAATTATTCAAAAACGGTAGGCCTACATTTTAACAAACAAAAAATGACAAGACATCTTTTTTTGTAGCCCATTTTATTCCCTATAGGATAGTGTAACTTTCAAAACAATCGGATAAGGTTTGTTCAACCCGGTATCCTATACGAACATAAACAGCAATATTGTATGTACATTTGCTGTCATTATGTTTAACTTAGATATTATCCTTCATCCTATTGTTTGACCTTGTGACCATCCGACAGGAAATCAAAAGGGTTAGAAAAAAGATGTCTTGACATTTTTTGTTTAAATGTAAGGTTTTTGAGTAATTTAGTATTGAAATTCTGAAACGCATGATTGGATATAATCGATTATTTTTCTTGAGATAGACCATTGGTACGTTAAACTTACCAAAAAAATAGGGTAACTACTGTATTTTAAAAATCTATGTAATATAACTGTAGAGTTTCCAGTTTGTAGAGTGCACGATATGTCCGGAATATTAATTCAAAAATAGCAACCTTTTCGTGGACACGCTGTATATATGGAATGGTCCAATAAGTGGGTTAAATTTGGTGAAATTATTTAACATTTTTGTAAAACACAATATTTACCAAATTTAAAATTAGTGGTCAATCTAAAAGTTGCGACAGTTTTGTGCTTTACATAATAATGAGACCAACCGATCATGAAGGGAGTGCCGCTAAACCAGTTGAAAGACATTTATATATATATAAGCTCGAAATTCAGCTGTCGGTCAATTATTTACGATCAAATTAAACCACTAACAAGAAGTGATACGCCTTGGAAAAAATATGACTTTTAAATTAGATTGATCAATAACTTTCTGATAAATAACGAAGTAAAATACTATGTTCAGTGATTCCAGATTAAATTTAATTCTAGTTGTTAAATTGCTTACCAGACTAAATTCTATAGCATTACTAATCAACGCTCGGTAACCGTTACTATCGCAATTTTTTAGCTGTAAACTATAAAACAGGCACCATAATTGAAACAATATTAATTTGATTATGTTTAATATGCAGGCCTATATCTTTACCAATAATACAAAGAGGTAAAATTTGTTTGTTTGTAGGTAGGGTGTAACTGTGGAACTACTGAACCGATTGAAAAAATAGTTTTACTGATAAAAAAGCTGCACTATCACTGAGTAACATAGGCTATAATTCATTTTGATAAAAACATTTTTTATTTCAATATTTGTAAATTTAATCGGAAAAAATTCTTAGGTTAGGCCTAGACTGTTGAATTACAATAACCAATTGAATAAAATAACAGAAAAAACAGCCGTTTACTCTAATATTTCCGTTAACCTGATTTCACACTTTAAAGTAACTATTTGTATTTCTAAATTATAGGTTAGGTTTTTATTGAAGTATAGACCTGAGCCTTGCTGGTTCTCTTAACCTTTATTATAACTACTGTTATAATATTATACTGTATATAATATACTGTTATGTTATAACTAATATAATAATTTGATTTGAACATTTAACATGATTTACCATCTTAGCTTTGGGGTTATTATTAATCCTACACCTTTATTATAAAGAAAAAACATACCATGATAATGTGTATAGAAGGTCTCAACGTGGTTGGCATGCGGAGCAAGCAGGGATTTCTCCTAGTATATTGTAATTTTACTGTTTACAAATTTATAAAAGTACCAGGAGACCGAGCTAAAGCTCGATTATAAGCAGGGCTATGATTTCAATAATAAATATTGGATTATTGAGTTTTGAGGTTAGGCCTATAACATTAAATAACTAAATAAAGGGTATATTAAATATTAGGCATACCTGTAATAAAAATACAGTTTAAAGGATTAACCATAATCTCAACGCTATGCCTCAGAAATAAGTCAGGCCTAAATTAAAGTTTAATATTTCAATATCGATTTAGGCCTAGGGCCTAGTTCGCTCACGTCAATAGCTATTATTGCAAATTTCCGTGAACATCGTTTAGGTTAGGCCTATAACATTAAACAACTAAATAAAGGGTATGTTTATTTAGCAGAAGTATTCGTTGCCATGGTAACTATAAATAGATACAACATAAGGCTTACCTCTAATAAAATATACAGTTTAAAAGAAAGCAGATGATTATTGTAATGGCATTGAAAACATTTGCATCAGCTGTGCTTTGTATTGTTTAAAATGGACAAATTTCACTTTTTAATTTAATAAAAAGACGTAGAAAACGAATTTTCCCAGACTGGTGACCATTTCCAATCGATTTCTCGTGGCCAAAAGCCCCATTTAAAATCAAAAAATGAAAAATCCTTAGACGGAGATTCCAGATCCATTTAGCAGACAAACAATTATCTCTCGCTTTAGAAGATAAGATATTAGCTAATATTAACGAAGTACGACAACTGCAAACATTTGTTGTAATACAACAAAAGGAGTTTTTCCTCAAATAGGTGACATTATAACTCACATTATTAATTTAAGTTTTGAATCTGGAAAGTTTCCTGATAAATTTAAATTGTCTTTAGTTATTCCCATAGACAAATAGGAAGTAGGCTTGAAATGTCAAATTATACCTCTGGTTTCTGTCTTTGCTAAAGTTATTGAAAAACTAATGAAAAATCCATTCGTACATTATTTAAATAAAACGGTTTTTTCAACACTAATCAATACGGTTGCATGGCTGGAAAAAGAACTGAGGATGCTCTGCTTGATTTCAGCAACTTAGTGGGTTGAATAATGGGGGAAAAACGTGTGGCCTTTTTCTAGATATAACTAAGGCAGTGCAGTAAAGTTGGAGCACGTGTGAGCGAGTGGGGTGTTGTTGATTGTGAAGACCTCAAGGAACAGTATTATTCCCAATTCTATTCTTAATTTATGTAAATACCCTTTGCAACGGCAAGTTAAGTGGTAGATTGATTTCTTTTGCCGACGACACGGCTATAATTCATACAAAACGTAATTGAAATGATTGTAAATTAGCTGTGAAAGAAGATTAAATCGGCTTGCGGTTGTGGTTTGCTGGACATAAAATGACACTTAGCACTAGCAAAACAAGTTTTATGAAGTTTTCATTGAAGGATATTGAAGAAAACTACACAATATTTATTTTATTTGTGGCAGGATTTATCTTTTGCCACAGTCACGTATAAATGTTTAAAATGTGTAAAACAAACTCACCATTGAACCATTAGTCAAAAATTCCGAAACTATAAAATATTTGGGGGTTATGGTAGATAGACGCATGTCATGGAAAACCCATATAAATGTTTTAAAAAGTAAGTTGAATAGAGTTGTTAGAGTTTTTTTATTTCTTAAAGGGTGTCTGCCCCAAGTACATGTTACGAGAACTTTATTTTTTACTAGTCCAAAGCAGATTGGAATATGAAATTATTTGCTGGAGAACTGCTTATAACACAAACCTGTATCCTATTAAAATAATTAAAAAAGGCATTATCAGTGTTATACAAAATAAAAACAGAATTGAACCTTCAAGACCTCTTTTTCATATTTTATCTTTACTACCACTTAAACATCTACTTATACATAAAGTTCTTAGTGTCTTCTACAGAAGAAGTGGACAATTTCCCACTGTACATAATACGTTTACCATTCTAGGCAAAACTTGCCTAATCCAAAACCTAGGCTGACAAGTTTTATGGATACTTTTTCTTATATAGCTCCGAAATTGTATAACAAACTACCAGTATATATCAAACACTGTACTAGAAAACCAAAATTCCTGAGAAGCTTGAAATCTTGGCTGTTCAGTCTCGACAATGTAGACACTCTCCTTAATAGTAATTAGTATAATCAACCTCACTTAAATCAAATTTTCGAAAAATATTCTATTACTGTTTTTATTTTTCAGTTTGTTTTATTTGATTCATGCGCTACAGGAAAAGCCGCAATTGCAAACAACATTATTATTTTATTTGACAGTTTTAAAATTTGATTAAGACCAGATTATCTCGTCTGCTCTATAAAGAATGCTTATAAAAAAAGACAATTTTTGCTGTAAAACTCCTTTATAATTCACTCTTTAAAAAAAAAGTTATTTTGTTTTTGAAGTAAAGGTAACCCTCATTACTGGATTCATATAGATAGTGCCTGATTCTTCCTTTTGTGTTTTTAACTAGGGGAAACCGCTGCGTGCTCCGCACGCCAACCACCTTCTATACACATAAGTTATATTTTCTTTATAATAAAGGGTAGGATTAAAAATAACCCCAAAGCTAAGATGGTAAGTAATGTTAAATATTCAAATCAAATTATTTCGTATATTTTACAACAGCAGTTATAATAAAAGTTAAAAGAACCAGCAAGGCTCAGGTCTACACTAATAAAAACCTAACCTAAAAGTTAGAAATACAAATAATTGCTTCAAAGTGTGAAATCAGCTGTTAATGGAAATATTGGAGCAAAAACTGTTTTAGCTGTTATTTTATTCAATTGGTTGTTAAGGTAATAAATGTAAATACATGTGTTGAACGTCAATCTAGTCCTAAGCTAAGATTTGTTCCGACTAAATTTACAAATATTGAAATAAAAATGTTTTTGTCAAAATGAATTGTAGCCTATGTTACTCAGGGATAGTGTAGCTTTTTATTAGTAAAACTGTTTTTTAAATTAATTCAGTAGTTCCAGAGATTAACCCCAATCCTCTCCCCACCCCTACATATAAACAAACAAATGTTACCTCTTTATAATATTATTATAGATTTAACTTTATTTAAAACTAGGGAAGACCCCTGCGTGCTCCGCACGCCAACCCCAAACGGAAGCTTCTAAAAACATATGTTATGTTTTATTTATAATAAATGTGTAGGATTAATAATAATCTCAAAACTAAGATGGTAAATAATGTTAAATGTTCAAATCAAATAATTTCTTATATTTTATAACAGCAGTTATAATAATGGTTAAAAGGTCTATACTTTAAAACCCTAACCTAAAAGCTAGAAATACAAAAATAATTGCTTCAAATTTTGTAAGAAGCTGTTAATGGAAATATTGGAACAAACAGCAGCTATATTATCTGCAATTTTATTTAATTGGTTGCTATGGTAACAAATGTAAATACATGTGTTGGTTTACCATTCTATGCCTAACCTAAGAATTTTTTCCGACTAAATTTACAAATATTGAAATAAAAATAGGTTTTTATCGAAATGAATTATAGCCTATGTTACTCAGGGTTAGTGTAGCTTTCTATTAGTAAAACTATTTTTTCAATCGGTTCAGTAGTGCCAGAGATTACCCCCTACAAAAAAAAAATTACCTCTTTATAATATTAGTATAGATATATAATATTTATGTTTCATTTGACATGTAATATGTTGTATACAGTTTGTAAAGGAAGAATAAATTCATTTCATTTTCAAGCAGTTGGTTATTGAGCAATTGGTTCATGTTCGATAGCTTCCAAATTTAAATTTTCGGACATGGTACCAACATTTAAATATTTAATTTTCATACTAATATATATTATTACTTTTTTTATAAATAATATTTTGTATTCATTCCCTCAATAACATTGTTGATGGGAAATTCTACTAAGGTGTTACGACGACAGGTTTAACTTGTTTAGATCGAGACGCTACGTAAGCACACTTGCCAATACTAATGCGTATTACACATTTAAACACATGTTTTTCGTATTCAACTTTTATGACTGTAATAGATAAAAGTGAAAACAGAATTGCAATAGGCTAGGTAACTGTTTTGTCGGTTCTCGTGGTATTTTGAAGTTATATAACATAGCCTACGTACGTCTTTGGAATCGTTTTCGTTCGGTCATGACATTTATTAGACACACTGGAATTAATACATTACATATCAGGTCTTACAGACAAGTAAACTATTTTACAACTTACGAAATGAGGAAGCACAATGTCCATTTCAGAGGTATGGAACTGTGAGTGAACTATTTTAACGCAACTTACGAATTGAGGAAGCACAATGTCCATTCCAGAGGTAGTACCAAGTAAATTATTTAGAGGCAACAATAAACTATTGCTGTCAGATTTATAGTTAATTAAGTAGGCTTATATATAATTACTTTAATAAATACATTTAACGACACCCCAAAACGTGTTCTGGGAACTATGATCGGTGCTCATAAGACCACTCCTGGACCTTAGATCTCACCATAAAACTCACAGCAACATCTTTCCTATGGAAATTCGCTAAAAAGACATTAGGTATTGTTTCCTTCTATAAACGACTACTGTTAGGTACCAGCGTTCTACCTCTTTGAATTGTAAACAGTTTACTTATTCCTTAATTCTAAATAAAATGAAAGTTTATGTTTATGTAATATATTTTTGTTTATATTTTAAACAAAATTAATAATCTCCAACTATATTTCATGTCCTCTGCTCTTGATCTGAATTATGTGTCATCGGTCATTGTTGAAAGAATCATCATTCATATTGTTTTAAACATATTACATAAAAATCATTGAAGGGACCTTTAAAAATATAGGCCATGAATTTCAGTTATACAATGGTAAACAAATAAATTAATTTAGACTTAAGATATATATCTGACAACATAATATTAAATTAAATACACTAATTTTGGGTAATTTTGGGTATGCCACATAGACGTACGTAGGCCTACTAGTAGCATGTTTATGTCGTTAAATTATTTTGCTCAAAATTTTACAAGCAGAGTTCGACCTAAGAACAAAGTGGTATCCCTGCTACTTAAAAGATCTAATGCGGCATTATGTGTTGTATATTTTACTGTGACAACTGTGTACAATACAAGGAAATTAGACTCAAACATCATATGAGAATGGACATTGTTTCACGTTGCGTGCAACGTTCCTTACAGTAACCCAGCAAACATTATAATTACCTAGTAAACACATCTTGCCCGACTAATGATTATGATCTTTGATCCGTAAGAAGTGACATCACACATAATCACAGTTTTGCAGTAGAGTTCTTAGACTTTCACTTATATAGTGGATGCGTATGTAATCTTTATTATATGAACTGCCCTGGGTTCGATGCATCATTTACACACGACTTGCGTAGTATTCTATTAAAACTGGCCGACTAACAATACGCAGTACCAAATATAGAGTTCCTGTCCAGAATTACTAGAGGGTATTTTGTCTACTACACGTTATCTCATCCATGGATGAATCTCATCTATACATCTATTATATATATATAAAAATACAAAATCCCTAATTTTATTTATGTTTTACATTTTTTAATATGAATTTTTACGAAAATTATGTTTGATTAGGACAGAGGCACTTGGATCTAAGTTGGGTGATCGAGGTAGCTGTGACCTGTACGTAATGAAAGCAGAGATCGAAATAAACAAGTGCCTCCGTCCTAATCAATCATAATTTCTGTAAAAATTCATATTAAAAAATGTCACAAATTATAAATAAAATTAACGGTTTGGTGGACAAATGTTGGGGATATTTCGTGTATCTTTCCATCTCTGCCTTACATTATGTACAATTCAAACGGTACAGACGTTACCGTAATATAATGTTTAATAATAATAATATAACACGAGTATTGTAATATAATATGATGTTAATGTTACAACCGCAAACACTATTTGTCTAAGTGAATAATGTATCTCTACCTGAGTATCCCCTCTCCCCCTCTCTCTTTCTATCTCAAGAAATTAAAATTAAAATCTTATTTTCAGTCTTACTCTCCCCCTCTTTCTATCTCAAGAAATTAAAATGTGTAAAATTTCTTCCTTTCAATCCAAATTTATTATTTAATTCGTAATTTCCCTTTACTTTACAATTATTTTGTTTATGTGCGTTTTCTTTCTTTTTTCTATTTATCTTCTCAACTACAGACCCGGTAGCAGGTAGCCAGGGGTACTGACGCCAAGTTACTGTATACAAACTATAGTTTTTGTTTTCTTTTATTTAAGTTTTATTGACCGAAAGCAATATAAGTACGAAATTATTATACTTACATAATAATACTGACATACGCTTTAAGCGAAAATTTTTGTGTACAACTAGGATTCGGGTGAATTAATTTCCGAGCACTGTGTATTAGGCCTCCTTACTGACTCGGTAATTGTCAGAAAGTTTTACTGAAGCGTTTACAAACCTTAAAAAACGAGTACTTCGGAATGTTTAAGGTTTTACCAGTGTCCGGAAATGTATGAATACTTTAAACTGCTTTAATGAAATATTTTAAACCTCAGTTTTGGTTTGCTTGGCATTCGTTATGTTTAAAAGAATATAGTTTTGGATTGTAATAGCTTTTCATTATACAATATAGGGCTAAATAGATCGATATGATAGTCTTCATTCGAATACAAGCAGGTTTTTATATACTTTTTTTGAAAAACAACAGCATCTATTGAAGGTAAAAACAACACAAAATATATTAAATATTTAACAAAAATGTAAGCGGCATTAAATACTTGTATTGACTACTAGGGGAGCCCCTGCCTGTTCAGCACGCCAACCTCGATGGAAATTTCTATATAAATAATTATGTTATTTTGTCTATACAATGAAGATGCAGGATTAATAATAGCCTTTTAAAGCTAAGATGGTAAATGTCCAAATCAATTTATTTCGTATATTTTTTAACAGCAGTTATAATAAAGGTTAAAAGAACCAGCTAGGCTCAGGTCTACACTTTAATAAAAACCTAACCTAAAAGTTAGATGTACAAATAATTACTTCAAGGTTTAAAATGAGTTGTTAATGGATGTATTAGAGCAAACAGCTGATTACTGTATCAACAATAAACATACTTATTTATTATTTAGTATGGTGCTCCTATTGGCGTAAAATATTTAGTTTAGTTTGTGTTGTTTTTACTTCTAACATGGCGTTGTTTTTCAAAAAAGTATATAAAAACACGCGTCAAAACTTCAAAGCAATCGGTGAAGAACTTTCGGAGATTTGAGATTTTGAACAAACGAACATTTACATGTTTGTTTACATAGATGAGAATAACAGGAATCAGCTGTTTGCTATAACATTTCCTATTTTAGCTGATTTCAAACTTAAAACAATTATCTGAATTTCTAACTTTTTAAGTTAGGTTTTTGTGAACAACGCCATCTGTTGAAGTAAAAACAACACATACTATACTAAATATTTTACAGCAATGAGAGCGCCGTACACCAAATAATAATTAAATATGTTTATTGTTGGTACAGTAATCAGCTGATTGCTCTTATATTTCCATTAACAGCTGATTACAAACTTTGAAACATTTTGTATTACTAACTTTTAGGTTAGGTTTTTGTAAAGAACGCCATCTGTTGGACGTAAAACAATACAAACTATACTAAATATTGTAAGGCAATGGGAGCGCCATAATAAATCATTATTAAATACGTTTAGTGTTGGTAATTTAAACAGTTGTTTGCTCTAATATTTTCATTAACAGCTGATTTCAAAATTTGAAACAATTATTTGTATTTCTAACTTTTAGGTTAGGTATGTGTAGTCCTACGCCTTGCTGGTTCTTTTATCCTTTATTATAACCGCAGTTATAAAGTATACGAAACAATTTGTTTTGGAAATTTAGTATTATTACCCTTCTTAGCTTTGAGGTTATTATTAATCCTATACCTTTATTATAAATAAAACATAAAATATGTTTTTAGAAGGTTCCAAAGGGGTTGGCGTGCGGAGCACGCATGGGACTTCCCTAGTTCGGAATAAAAGAAAAATATCGTTTAAGTTAGGCATGATAATAATTAATTTTACTTTATCATTACTGTTTTAGTAATTACAATTTCATTGCAACTAATAACAACTAGACAAACCACTCTCTATATCCCAGTCGGTCAAGTTACATTGCGTGTGTAACTAGAGTGTCATTACATATTATGTACGTCATAGTCACATTCCTGCAATATTAATTTGCCTTGGTAAATGTCATAACTGCGGGTATTTACACCGATTTTTTATAGGGTTTCTTCAGTACTACCGGCGTGCATTTTTGCGAATGTACATTATAAACATGAAAAGCATTTTTTAAATTTATTGACATTTTTTCTATTATTAGGAAAATATAACTTAATATCCTCTTTTTCAATGGTGTCTGAAGAATAACGTTTGATAAGTTAAAATATGTGCATAAGTTTTTTGTATTGTACCGTATATAATACTAGGAGACTCCGTCCCCTGAACGCTTCGCTCACCAACCCCCGCCGTAAAACAAACGCAAACAGCTTACCACTAATGAAACAAATTTGTGTCAATCATGGGAAGTATAACAATTTATTTTTATTGCAAAGGGTCTGTTACCCCCCAGTTCACCCATTAGACGTAACTATTTAAATTGCGTGTGTTCTTATTTATTTTATTTCCTATAACACACTTAAAATTAATAAGTGCCAAATTTTCAGTTCTCCAGCTTTAAAGGAAGGTATAACAATCAACATTTATAGGGGTTGTTACTACATTTTCACCCCTTAGCAGCACGCTACAAAATGTAAATCTGTGATAATTTATCTATGTATATTGTAAGAAAAAATGTACAAATTATCGGCTCACTAACTTTAAGGAAAATATAAAAATTAATCTTTATTGTGTTAGGGGTTCTTATCACATTTTCACCCCTTAACAGCTCGCGACAAAATTCAAATCTAGTTTATTTTTTCTATGTATCTTATAAGAAATAAATAAACTAAATTTCAGCTCTCTAACTTTAAGGAAAGTATAACAATGAATATTTATTGTTTTAGGAGTTGTTTCAACCCTTAGATCAAAATGAATTATAGCCTATATTACTCAAGGATAGTGCAGCTTTATTAGTAAAACTATTTTTTCAATCGGTTCAGTAGTTCTAGAGATTTCCCCCGACATACAACAAACAAACAATCAAATTTTACCTCTTTACAATATTACTAGAGGAAACCCCTGCGTGCTCCACACGCCATGTTTTAACCTTTACACACATAATCATGTTATGTTTTCTTTATAATAAAGGTGTAAAATTAATAATAACCCCAAAGGTAAGATGTTAAATAATGTTAAATGTTCAAATCAAATTGTTTCGTATATTTTTATAACAGCAGTTATAATAAAGGTTAAAAGAACCAACAAGGCTCAGGTCTACACTTTAATAAAAACCTAACCTAAAAGTTAGAAATACAAATAATTGCTTCAAAATTTGAGATCAGCTGTTAATGGAAATATTAGAGCAAACAGTTGTTTTATATGTTATTTTATTCAATTGTTTGCTATGGTAATAGTGTAGCTTTATTTTAGTAAAACTATTTTTTCAATCGGTTCAGTAGTTCCAGAGATTACTCCCTACATAGAAACAAACAAATTTTACCTCTTTATAATATTAGTATAGAAAAGTAAGAAATCAACTCAAAACCATGGGTGGTTCTACCCAAAAATAGAGCTCCTAAAAAATCTCGTCTAAAATTCATTCAGGTTTTTCTTGAAGCGATGGTTTTACTTCTATAAAAGGCTTTTAGGTACCTAGGCCTACGTCATCGCCCGATAATACCATTGCCAAATTTTGTTTTTAACTCCTCCGCTTATTTCGTTGCGTCCGTCTCTCCTCTCTATAGACTAAATTTTCGTCCGTGATAACTCTTCTACCCTGGTCCATGAAATTAATTTACCTCAACTTTCTTTTTCGTTGCTCATCTTGGTAGTATCTTCTCACCACATGTTCATACCATTTAAATCTTCGACTTTCTATCGGTTCCTTTAAAGGTTTAAGACCTACTTCTAGTACAGACCTAACAGTTTTGTTACGTATCTTCTCAGTTCTTGGTAGGCTTCTCCACCAATATTGATCATTCACATCATCCCTCCTCTGAAGCAGAAAGTCTCTCTATGTAGTTGTGTTCGTCATTGCTCCCCCCCCCCCCCCCGCCCTGTTAATGATAATGAACCCCTACAAAACATTAATTTTGCAGTCCTTCCAAGAAAGTAAAAAACAAACCAAAAACAAGTAAATGGGTACTTAACTCCCGAAAGAGATGTTTTTATCAGATGTCTAAAACTCTAATGAGCTTATGTTAATCAAAACAGTCAAAATTAATTATCAACCAATATAATATGACCCCGAACAAACTACAAACTTGGCCTGTCATAAAATTAGTATTTATTACTATTTATATCTATACATATAAATAAATTTGAAGTGTCTGTCTGTGATTTCAAAATATAAGCTTCTTTCTTAGCTCATATGATTATTTACACATTACCAAAACCTAAACATACATTTATACATTTTTTGTCTGTCTGTCTGTTTGTTTGGCCGGGCTATCTCCGGAACGGCTGAACTAATTTTGACGAAACTTATTTACATGTAGAGGACTATTCGGAGAATATTTTAGGATATTTTTTATTCCGAAAATACATAAAATTTCTGTTAAAAAATATAAAAAATGAAAAATGGTGGACAAAATTAGTTATTATTTGAACAAATGTTTTGGATATTGCGTAGCAATTTCTATCTCAGTCTTACGTACGTGTAGGCTATATTTCGACCACTGTCTTACATTTTGTATAGTTGAAAACTACCCCCTCCACCCAACTTATATCCAAGTGCTTCTTTCCTAATCAATAATCGTTTTCGTAAAAAATAACTCAATATACAATGACATGTTTGTATTGGGATCACCATGGGTCGCTGCCGGGGTCGGTGAGCAAAGCGAGCAGGGGTAGAGCTCCTACAATAATATAAATAAACCTTTTAATGTTATTAACTACTATAACAATTGTTTTGCAACATGTGTAACATGTTCTAAAATGCGATCTCAATGCACAATAGTCGCTTTAGTTTCTTTGCAAAACTTTCTAAAAACAACGGGTTTTATCTAAGAGTTGCAACTGGTTTCCACTGACCAGACATCACGAACTAGCATTTGAAGAGTAATCATTATCAATAGATTGTTAGTACTGCATTTGAAGTGGAACACTCCTTAGATCATAGACTTCGCTTTACTATTGCATAACATAAGATGGTAAACAAATAAACCTTATATAACTTTCTAATCCCTATGGAAACAATCAAATAGGGAATGTATTAACAATCAATAAGTATGAAATTTATAATTCTTTACCTATTTTGATAACATTTGTAAGATTAAAAATCTACCTGTTACGAGTCGCGACTAACTTACAACTTTTTAATAACATCTTAAAACTTGCTTACATCTGGAACGTTACCGATACTCTAAGTTTATGTTTCAAAACTATATAGTTTAACATTAACACTTAAACTCTACACTACAGCAATTGCAGCCGCGTTTAGGCAGCGTACGTGCTCAGATGGGATAGTTTATACAATGGCGTTGAGTTGGCCGTTCATCCGCGTTGAAGCGTCTGCAAGAATTATGACGCTCGCCTCCGCCTCAACCCAGCCGCAACGCCAGTTCGGAGCAGCGAGGTAGTGTGTCGCTTGGAAGGTTGCTGTAGCTTCATTACAAAGATTTTGTAGAAAATATCATGGGTTCATTGCACGTTGAAAAATTCATCGAAGAGGTTAAGAAACGTCCTACAATATGGGATCCAGAGTGTTTCTTGTCACCCTTTGAGTATTTCAACCCCTCATAACTACTATAATCATTTTAATCCCTTCTCACTGAACATAGACCGCATTTCACCGCTAAACTCTACGAGTACTAGGCTACACTACGCTGTGTGTAAGAGAACTTGGACTGAGAGTAGGGAAAATCCACTGGTCCTGGAGTACTGTCCGTCGGACCAGTTTAACCCCGACCCTTCTCTACGGAACAAAAATGCCTTTGACCATCGGACCATTTTAGTACAACCCACAACGAAGATATGACTTAAGCGTTACGTGGAAGAGAGGAGTAGACATCCCTAACCATTCTGGGGGAAATAAAGCCATTCAAAATCAATCCATCTATCTATCTTTATTTCTCTCTCTCTCTACCTAGACTCCCCCCTCTCTCTCTCTTTCTCTCTCTCCCTCTCTCTCTCTCTCTCTCTCTCTCTCTCTCTCT
Source organism: Philaenus spumarius (assembly GCA_018207615.1). Lineage (NCBI taxonomy): Eukaryota > Metazoa > Arthropoda > Insecta > Hemiptera > Aphrophoridae > Philaenus > Philaenus spumarius. Next base: position 74,262 of record JAGFPH010000061.1, on the reverse strand, counting down.
CTCTCTCTCTCGCGAATGGCCCATTGTGGGGAGAGTGGTTCATATGGTCAATTGTGGG
>JAGFPH010000061.1:1588-59675 GCA_018207615.1 Philaenus spumarius | reverse complement strand
AGAGACTATCGGTTCCGTCCGGCGTAATTCAGATATTATTGTCAAGCTCTGTCATATTCAATAAACATAAAATGTTGGTTCATCAGTCTAGGCCTAGCCTAAAATTATTATGTGTATATTTAATTTATTTTACCTGCCTTAACGGCAACATACATACAATAATTTTAGGTTAGCCTAGAAAGTAATTTTAAGTCTAGGACTAACCTAAAAAAAACCTAAAATTGTTGTATGTATGTTGCCGTTAAGACAGGTAAAATAAATTAAACATGCACACAATAATTTTAGGTTAGGCCTAAACTGATGAACCAACATTTTATGTTTATTGAATGTATTTACAATGGATGGACATTTAACTGTGTTTACCATCTTAGCTTTGATGTTATAATTAATTCTACACCTTTATTATAATAACATTAAACGTATGGAAACAGCAAATATTTGTAAAAAAAAAACAATATAATAATAAACGGCAATTGAAAGAATACAATTTTGTGTGTTTGTTGAAGTTAAGGCTGGTAAAAGAATTGAAGAAAATGCGTGATGAACTTCGTTCCTGACGGGGGTCCCACGACCGCACACATTTACTTTTTTTCAAAACGCACTCAACTTACGTTGAAGAATTCAATCTTGGAAAAAAATTATTTTTCATTTCCTCTTTATGGCTGTGATATTTTCGGCATGTAATTGTAACCAGTACTAAGAATACTAAATTAAAAGTGTTAATAGAAATAACGTAATACAACCAATTTTCAAAATTCTTAATTAAAATATTACAAATTCAAATTACGAAAGAATTGGAATATTTTGAATTTTAAAATGAAAGTAAACTGATAAAAGTGTTAGAAGAAAGTATGAACAATAAAACGATAAAACAAAAAATATAAACGAGATGAAAAGATGGAACATTTTTTCGAAACTTCGGCTAGGGTTTTTTTTAAATACTCATAAATGTGACGTTTTTGTTAAGCACGTCACGTCGCTGTCACGCTAGAAAACTCTCAACTCTCCGCAATAAAATTACGAAGATTTTGGCCCCACCAGTTTTTTACGACATCTGTGGGTGCACATATCGTGTCCACAGACAGACACACGGACACAAAATTTTGTATTGCTTTATCGTGTTCAGATATCTCGATAACGTCGAGAAAAGTCGTAAAAAGTGGGGGTAAATTTTTTAGAAAGATTTCAAAACTTCTGCATTTTAATACGAGCCGAAGCAATTATCACAAACTCGCGAAGCTAAGATATTTCAAGAATTTAAGATACAACTTATTAAGCTACATCACAAACATATTTGACAGACGATCAACAAATTGTGATTAATCTATTTATCAGTGCATTGCAAAATGTTGTAAAATAATTTCTAAACTTAAAAACAGTTTAGACAACTCAAGAAAAGGGAAGTCGCAGGATAATCAGATATCGGCCCTGAGTACAAAAGTAATATGATTATTCTGTATATAAATTTCACCCTGCAATTACTTTCAAATTGTCCACAAAGTATTTGTTAAAGGTAAACAAAATTATAATCAGTACACTTTCATGTCGGTTGTAATCGCAAAAACATTCCGGAAACAGCCTATCAAAATAATTTGAATCGTTCATGATGAACATTTTATTATGCAGGCCGAAGAAAGAAGAAAGGCGAATTATGTAACCCATAGAGTGAAGTGAAAGCAGGACCGGGAGGCTGTGAATCGAGTCCCATTACGTCAGATCAATCATGCAGAGACGTTCATTGTCAGTTCGATCTCCGCCATCTTGATATTACATCACATGTTATTCAACTCTAAGGGTTTTATAATCTCTCAACTTATGATTCATTGTTTATCTGCGATGTACTTTATAATATTTCACGTGTAGGCAGACAATGCAAACTTTCTAATGACATTATGTTAGATTGAGAACACTTCAGTACTATTATAAATTTTTATTTTATCTATACTTAATATTATAAAGAGGTAAACTTTGTTTATAAACAAAATGGAAGTGAACTTGACATCATACTGTTATTACATAATAATTACAAACAACAGTTATAAACAAATCATTTCCATGACAGTAATGCTTTCACCAATAATTATATTTCTTAAGCGTGAAATGACAAACACTAGTATTCCTGCTTTCTCTGTAGAAATACATCGTTCGTCACTATTTTGATAAAGCTGTATAACAAATGTGTTTCTCTGATTTTCCACTTTCGTACCTAATACACAACCAAATAATCTTTACATTCTTTACAAAAGGTTTCATTAAAAAAACATAACAAAAATACTGAATAATATTAATTATTAACCTATATGTTGGTGAATCAACACAGTGATCACAGAATTAAATAGACTGGTTATGCCAAAAGCCTGTACGTTGTGGGAAGTGAAGTCAGGTCGGCCATCTTGTGTAAGGATAGAAACGTCGAGAGGGCCTAGAGAGGAGTGAAATTTTCAGAGCGCCCTATTCATTTACACCGTGGTTTCAATAGCTGAAAATGCTCGAAAATCTTTGAAATTTGACAAACTTACAGTTTAATAGTGTGGGACGCTAATGATGTGTTCACAATTTGAAAATAAAAATGGTTTGGCACTTTAAAAATCAGATTTTGGAGAATTACTTACAGAGGCTGCTCCAAAATTTTTTTAAACAAATTCAAAATTTTAGCGCCCCTATTTCATCTATAGTGAAATTAGAGGTGATTCCAACTGTAGATTGCTAGTGGTGATTCCTACACAAGTTTTATATTAATTGTTGTCTTAAATAATTTCACTGTACAAAAACAATAAATAGATTTTATTATACTACTAAATAATGTATTATTTCATTATCAAAAGTTTTGAAAAATTGTATTATGTTAATACTATTTGAAAATATAGAGAATATAGAGTAAAATTTGTTTTATAGAATAAAATACTGCACCTAAAGTTGTGAATCAATGGTTTTCTAGTAAATGGCTGAGGCTAACCAACACGGCGCTCTAAAAAACATACTAACATATTAACTGACATTTCAAGAATGACTCATTAATTACTTCATCAACCATTGTACGAGTTTATTTGTCATTTTTATAATTAACACACTCAAACTATAGTTTTAATTTAAGTAATATTTATCATTAAAAATTGAAATACGCAAACATTAGTTGTTAAATTTATAATGTTTTCATTAAATGTACATATCGACCATATGTACCATATGATGTTTCTCGTTACTAACCGACTAGTCGGCCGATTCAGACTCAGCTCCTTCCTTTCGTTGAAATCGCTGGCAACATGTGTCGGCCTATAATCGCCCAAAGTGGGGGGAGAGTTTACGTTTACAGACGTAACTATAGTTCCGTTCACATTTCTGTAGTTTGTGTCTGTGATTAGTTTCGGATGAAGAGGCAAATAATTCATGAGTTTTTCCGCTGTTCTAAAATATTTCGCTTTTGCTGTAAAATGTTTTTATTTTATTTTTTCTTTCATATTATTGTTTTACACAGGTATTTATATCAATAATAAATTGAAATGAACTAAGGCAGTTAGTATTACTCATGTGAATTTTGTACGAAATGAACACAAACAAAATGTATAAAAATACATGCTACAGATTGCAAGTAAAACAACACTCAAACAGCCTAAAACCCCCGATCTCTTGGTAGGTACCATAACCGAGATTATATTCTGTAGCTATGACTCTCCTCACCCTAAAAAAAATTTTAGTCTGCATCCGCCCCTGATTAGACTCATACATCTCATCACGCTGATGAAGTGTTCAGCAGTTTTTGTTTTTTTTTAATTCGTTGATTTTTTAATCGGTACTTATAATTTTAGTTGACTACTCGTAATGCTAGGTCATGTCTTTCCCTTCTAACCATACACCATACTGTAGAAACCCCATTTCAACATCCTAAAGTCGGAAATTGTATCAAAGCAGACAAATGTCTAACTAATTTATGAAAGAACGGTTTTGTTTTAAAGCTTGAAAATTAGAAGGCTGGCCTTTAACTTGAAGTATGAATACATTTTATTAAGAGTAGTCTATGAATTATTTATTCATTGAGTTTTCACTTGTGAAGTAATTTAATTTTGTTATGCTTATTTAATAAAAGTGTATTATACAATTGTTTCTTATACTTGTAATTTTTTAATTATTACCCACACAAATTATATCTCTTGGATCCTTCCATCCTCCTTACCTGCAACACTGATAGTTTTTACTGTCGAAACGACAAATAAACACTTTCTTTTATACTAAATATCCCAAACAATAGAGGGCAACAGTTTTTATTTACAAACTCCCTAAATAATATTAAACTATCCTGATAAACCGAAATCAGATAAAGAATACGTAACTATACTGTGTGACATCATAATACTACGACGCCCTCAATATCGTAGGGAAGCAATGTGACGCAGTGGTTATGTAGTCTACTGTAGCCGGAACCTCAAGTTGCGCAGATTCTAGCCTTGTACCAACTGATGTTCGGCTAAAGTTTGCTCAGCTGGTCCTCCGATTTGATTAGTCTAAATGGCATAAAGTAAACACGACAAGCATAAATATGTATAAATTAAAGCGGCGCTAACCCATCACTTAAATTGTCTGACGAAAGCTTACACTCTAGAGGGTGATAGAAATTCATGAAATAAATTATAGTTTATTGTTCCAGATGGTGAAGACGTGCACGGATAAAGACTACGTGTCCCCTCTGAGTCCAGAGACCCGAGAACTTGCCTTGCAAGAGCTCAGAGAAGATGACGCAACCCGGGAGAACGCCTTGGAACAACTAAAGGAATGGATTTCCATGAACCCTCGCATCGAGCATTGTAGAACGGGTAAATACATTTCACAACATTTATAATTAGTAATTTCTCCTTTTGTATTTAATTAATAAAACTTGCAGAAAGCTTCGTTGTTGGTAACTCGTTTAGTAATTCTATGTACTTAAGTTCAACCTCGACTCAAATCAGTGGCGTAACGTACACCCCCGTAGACTCCGGTGCGAGGGGCCCCGCACCGTATTTATTTTAAATTTTTATTTAAAAAAATAAATACAAATTTAAAACTTTAACATTATTTGTAGTTTTATTTTACAACTATGTCATTACTTTCAAAATAAAATAAATAATCCAAATTTTGCTTATATTAAATAAAATTTATTGTTTGCAACAGAAGTTTTTTTGAGAAATTAGAAAATAAAAAGGCATTTTGATGAACTTTGTCAAGACGAGAGGTCGACATACTGCGAAAAATATTTCAAAGTATCTGTTGTTTGTGCAACTCTGGACACAGTGATTTCCCAGTTAACAATATTAGGTTCGAAGCTATGACAGAAATCAGCAGCCTTTTCTCAGTTCTTTTCCCAACATTTTTATTGGAGGCAACCGATGTTGAATTGTCTAAGAAAATGTCAGCCCTGGTCAACGAATATGAAGATGATTTGAGTGTCGACCTTGGTTTTCAAATCAACTCTTTTAGAGTGGCACTGAAATCAGATATTGAAAAAAAGACATCAATACGACAGTCAGCAGATCTACTCTTTTTGGAAAGCTCCTCAATCGCATCTAGCTTACCTTACTTGTGCACTGCTTTACTCTTCTTGACCTTACCAGTAACTGTGGCGAGTGCGAAGTGCTCATTTGACAAGTTAAAGGTGATTGGAAATTATTTAAGGAGCACAATGACTCAAGAGAGACTGAGATGCCTCAGCTTTTTGAATATTGAAAATGAACAAGTTAGAAATCCGAATTTGAATAAAGCAATCTAGTGTTTGGAATAAAAAAACGAGAAGAAAAGAGAGACTGTTTGCCAAAACCAACTATGAAAGACAATATAAAATATTCTTTACAATGAAACAATCAAAACACTATAATAAATGTAAGTTGCACTTTATTATTTATTTATTCAGTTTGCTTCCGTCACTAGGGCGATTCGCCAACCACGTGCATGCGTATCTTGTGTTGTTTTTAATTTCTATTTTATTTAATCTATGTTTAGTTTTATTTTATGTATACATATATTTCTCAATGTATCTATACAACTTTTGAAACTAAGTACTGTGGCGCAGATTTTACATTTTAAAATGGGAAAGTGTAAGCTATTTTAAATGTGAAAATTAAAAAAAAGAATGGCTTCTGACAACAAATTTAAAATTTATTTAGATACACTACTAAAACATCATCTTAACTCTCTAAATTTTATTTTACTTGTTTAAATTTGAATTGTGAGTGTAAAAGCTTCTTTCAGCAAAATAGGTTACTTTATTTGTCCAAATAAAGACAGTTCATGGTAGTATGTGTTTAAAAAATGTGCTCAATAAACTGGTTCCCCGTAAATTTTTTGTGCTGGAGAGCCCGGCCAAAAAACGTTACGCCACTGACTCAAATCCCTAAGGCAGTGCTGGAGAACACCAACTTAGGTACTTAAATCATTTTATTTTATGTTAATGACGAGTAAACTTATATTCAATGCAAATATTTTATTAGCTTTGTACTACAGTTATTTGAGTTGCGTTCATAGCAAAGTAGGTAAATAATTGTATTTCCATAAACAAACAAAAAATGTACGAAATTTAAGAGATAGCAGAAGTTGCATTGTCTTCTGTATTAGCTAATGTAACTTCTGGTTTTTTTTTTCTGTCTATTCCAAATTGCTGATATCTCGTTTCTAGTTGTTTTATTTTCAGTTTGTATTGAGGTAAATTGCATAACATTACCTTCTTAGTTAAACAAACAGGAAATACGTTTTAACTAACCCGTTACGATGACTGATAAGAGACGGCCTTGCATATTGGTTAACACAATGGACAAGGTCAAGAAGAATAAGGAGATGTGAATTCTCTTCCATTGTTGTATTTGTAGCCATATCCGATTGCCATTATATACAATATAATTATTAATACTTGCCTTAGCAATCCTTTTAAAGTCTTTCAAAGACCTTACAGCTGTTTCGCCTTTTCATTTTCAAGCATCGTCAAAACGAAAAAACAAAAAACACACTTCTCACAGTTACACTTATTAACAGATGAATCATATACTGTAATATTAGCAATGTCTGTTTGTTTGTACGTATGTTTGTTTGTACGTACGAGCAATCTCTAGATCCAGTGGAAGAATTTTGCTGAAAGTTTGGGATTAGAGGCTTTTGGGTCTAAAAAATCGATTGGTGAAAACCACTACCTCAGGAAAACTCATATTTTTCTAAACAACTCATTTGAAAATTGAACATTTTTAACATTGGGCTTATGGAGTTTAAAATCATTACATATCTTTATATATAATACGTGAAGCCGTTTTTTGTAAACACAACTCCTCCCTTATTTCTGGACCAATTTTAATGTTTGGGGTTTCAAAAAATTCGTCTCATTTCGTAGTTTTGCAATAAGGTTTTAGATGTCAAAAATTCTTATCCTTAATGGCGTGAGCTAATCTCAAAGGTCGGGTTTTCCCCATAAGATTAACATGGAAAATATTTAAAAACCACTTCCATACAAAACAGCTGTTTATAATAAGAAACAAACTAATCCAGCTGATTTCGTGGATGTAAATAACGATGATTACAGTATTCAGAAGGTTATAAAAACATTTTAATACAAAACAGCTGTTTATAATAAGAAACTAACTAATACAGCTGCTTTGTGGAAGTAAATATTGATTTTTATAAGGGAGGAAATGAATTATTTATTCAAATTATAAAATTTACGAACTAATTTGTTTTGAACATTTAACATTATTTACCATCTTAGTTTTGAGGTTATTATTTATAACTTTTTTGTTAGGTTTTTGATTAAGTGTAGACCTGAGCCTTACTGGTTCTTTTAACCTTTATTATTACTGCTGTTATAAAATATAAGAAATAATTTGATTTGAACATTTAACATTATTTACCATCTTAGTTTTGAGGTTATTATTAATCCTACACATTTATTATAAATAAAACATAACATATGTTTTTAGAAGGTCGCACCGGGGGTTGGCGTGCGGAGCACGCAGGGGTCTCCCCTAGTGTTTATTGACTATGATAATAACAGTAATCAGCTGTCTCCTACAATATTTCCATTATCAGCTGATTTCAACACCAAACGTAACTAAAACATTATTTTTGTGCTGTTATTAACCGTTCTAAAACCCTTTTCACCAGTTTCTGCATTCTTTATATTTCTATAAAGGTAATATAAATTATCTAATGATTATAATTATTATTTGTTATTTCTAAAATACATAAACAAATTCAGTATGTGATTCATATTTGCATACATTTTCCTAAAAAAAGTACTGAGCGATGCTCGGTCGCCCAGGTACTATAACATTTAACACTTAAACAAATAAAAACATAAAACGACACTTGGTGAAACATTTGAAACATGAAACACTTGTTTAATTTATTCGAGTCACAGTATGCGAGTCAACAGTCTATCATATCACAAACTGTTTGAATTCTCTTGTTTCAAACCTGCATATGCAGTGAAATAGAAAAATGTTCGCGCCTATTCAGGGGGCCCATATAAGTAAAGTGACAAACTTCGAGGAATGGTTCTATGGGTAAAAATAAGAAAATAAACGGTATCAGTTGACTGACACAAACTTTCTCCCAACTTACTGTAGTCAAAATAATATTGTTTTTAATCATTTTATTTACTACTTTTTAGAACAAAACAAAAATAATATTCTACCTACGTCAATGGTATGAAAAAATTATTGTCCCAGGCGGGATTCGATCGCGCGACCTTTGAATTACTGGCCGTGCTCGCTACCGTGGTGCTACCCCGTGCGGCCACCGCCGCGATGCTAGATTGACAACACAAACTTGTTTATTTTTAAACATTTCCCCATAATTATAAAACACCGAAGTTTTGATAAAAGCGGGTGGTGTCATTTTGTTTGGCATCTTAAGCACTATAAATACTGAAAATTTTATCAAAATCGTTAGAGCCGTTTTTGAGAAATTTGCATTTTTGTCGTTTTTTATGGGTTTTTAGGGGTAAATTACCCTTAAAAATTAAAAATTCCAAAAAATGAAAAAACGCCTGGAGATATTAGGGTACCTACATACCAAATTTCATGAAAATCGGACCAATAGTGTCCTCTCTGGTCGTGTATACATACAGACAGACTGACAGGACACCACTCTAAAAACACTTTTTTGGGTTCAGGGAGCACCAAAACAAAAAATTCCACTAAAAATATTTTTGGGTTCAGGGAGCACCAACACAAATAATTTGCACTAAACAATTTTTGGGGTTCTGGGAGCACTAAAACAGATAATTCAACTAAAAATTCAAATTCGAACATTTTTACGAAAACAATACTTTCTCCATATACTACGTATAGGGTGGAGAAAGTAAAAAGTTCATATAAACTCAGACCCGAAAACGCTTCGTTTTCTAGATATCCGCCATTTTGTTTTTTGTATAAAATAATTCTTGTCTAGAGAACGGTTTGACTGATTGAGTTCAAACGATTAAATCCAATCATGAGTTTCAAAATGGCGGTTGTCTGGACATTTCAAACCTAAATTACTCAAAAACCTTACATTTTAACAAAAAATGTCAAGCCACCCTTTTTTTAGCCCTTTTGGTTCCCTTTCGGAGTGTGTCACTGTCAAAACAATCGTATGAAGGATAATTACTAAGGTAAAGATAATGACAGCAAATATATATACAATATTGCTGTGTTTAGGCCCACTGTGTTGATGCCGGGTTGAATAAACCAATTATTACACATGAATTAACTATTATCCTTCATACGATTGTTTTAAAAGTGACACCGTCCGATGGGAAATTAAAAGGGCTACAAAAAAGGTGTCTTGACATGTTTTGTTAAAATTTCCGGTTTTTGAGTAATTTAGGTTTGAAATTTTCAAACAGCCACCATTTTGAAACGCATGATTAGATTTAATCGTTTATTTTTCTTGAGATATATCATTGTTATGTTAAACTTCATGCCAAGTTTGAACTCAATCAGTCAAACCGTTCTCCTTTTAAGAATTATTTTGTACAAAAAACAAAATGGCGGATATCTAGAAAACGAAGCGTTTTCGGGTGTGCGTTTATATGAACTTTTTTCTTATTTTGACCCACAGAACTATTCCCCGAAGATGGCACTTTACTTATAGGTCACCCTTGTATTTGTGGCAGGTTTTATTGAAGCACTCAAATATGATTGTGGTAGAGATTGTTGTATTTCTAGTAATTGTCTATCGAACCACATATCTACAACAATGGAGAGTCTGTTGATATCTACACATTTCCTTAATTCACCCAATCATTTTATTTTTTCAGATCCTAGTTTTCTATTGAGGTTTCTTCGGGTAAAGAAGTTTAGCTTACCCATGGCTCAGGAGTGCATCGAGCGATATTTACTTCTGCGTCAGTCTTACGGACAGCATGCTTTTAACAAACTTGATGTAACCATTCAGCAAATTGAGTTTCTTACAGATTCAGGGTGAGTAAGATCAAGAGTAAGATTACATGTGTCCGTGTATTGGTGTAGGCTAACCATAGATATGAATAATATGGATCACTGATTCAGGTGGCGGAATAACGAGTCGGCGTTGATACTGTTCCCCCCACCACTGCCAGGGCATTCCCGCAGCGTTGTGTGTCAGTTGCCATTGGGATTGCATTTAGTTGGCGCGTCCACTGTATGTTTTTTTTTTTTTTTTTTTTACCATCGTTTTGGAAACAGTTGTATATTTTTATTATTTTTTAATATGGTACAGTCCTATTTTTTAATTTATAACAGGGTATATCGCTAGCAAACTATCCCCTAACATTAGTTGTGAAACTTGTTCTCGGCTACTAATTAAGACTACAAAATCTCAGTGTTTGCCCTGCACAGATTTTACAAGTTTTTTGAATATGGGAAAATTATACTATCCAAGCGATGACCTCTTTAAAATTGTTTGTTTTTTTCGTAAAGTGCTGAAATGTTATAATAATTAATATATGAGTAGTTTTTATATGAAGAGGTGCATAAATTATGGCATAAATCACTTTAGCGGTAACGTTTTCCGTGAACACACGGAGTTAGTAGAAATTGGAGAAGAAACTCACGAGTTAAAAGTAATAAAGATGATTGGATTTTTGTTTTTTTAAATAAAATGTTTTGATTTAGCTAAGAAAATAACAATCGCAGAAAATACTGCCTCTACAGGCCTACGACAAAAATTAAATAAGACTATTTTGTTCAGTCCAGGGGTGCCCACAGCATGGTTTGATGGCGCAAGTTGCGCCATCAGAATTTTTGGGGGGGGGAATCAATTTTTGGGGTGTTTTTCAAAGTTTGGGGGGGGATTTTCATATGTTCCTGATTAAAATCAATACAAAATATGAAAATTTGACGATTCCCCCCAAGAAATTAGGAGATAATCTGTTGTTTCTTTGTGTTAAAAATCTCCAATTATTCGTGTGAAAGTGCCGTATTATTGACAGCCTGGCAATTCGACTACTACTGCTTGTAGTGCAGTGTAGAGACGAGCCGATAGAGGGTGCCGCGTGTGGTGTAAACAAAGTATAAACATATTATAGACATTTACAGCATTGAGTGCCTGCCAAGGTCATTATGCAAACAACTGCCCTCCCTCTCACAACAGTCCCAAAACCAAGGTGTAAAACGGTGTAAGTTCAGTAGATAAGGGATGCTACTCTATTATTATTCTATTCTACTATTATTATTAGAAATAATTTGCATATTATTAGAAATATTCGTCTAAATTCAAATAGGGTTAAAGGTTGACTATTTTATAACTTCAATATCAAATTTACATCGTTATAAACTACGTTTAGTAGTATAAACGATAACAAATTCATAATTTTTAAATGAGCGGAAATGAGTGAACAAGTTTGTCTTGTCGTCTAATCAAAGAAAAAAAACTTCTGTTCAAATCATAAACAAATCCATTGAAAGTAGTATTACTATTCATTTTTTTTAACTAATTTTTAATACAAAACAGTTTTATTGACTTACGTATTATTTGTTTCTTTTTGGATGGAAATCACTTTCTTCATTTGTATGGTTGTCCATTTTACATATATCGCAGTTGTATTTTCGGAAGAAAAATCAGTTCGGTGTATTATTATTTATTTATTTTAAATATTGTGTAGTTTTGTCCTTTATTGTTTTGAACATTGTTGGTCTTATATTCATTTTTTGACCCTTGAGTCCAAAAAAGTGATTTGTACAAAATGTCTGTCTGTATGTATTCTGTATATCTGTATGTATACAAAGCTAGAGCGAAAACTATTCGATCGATTTCAAACAATTTGCACCAGACATGTCAAGTAGGCCTGTACGAAAAACGGTTTTGAAATTTGTTTTAAAAACAACCCCCTTTTTGGCAAAAAAAAACCCCAAAAAATCATTTGTTATTTTTTTTAATAAAAAAACAGCTCTAACGATTTTGATAAAATTTGGCTTATTTGAAGCCTTTAATGTACCCTACTACATGCAAAAAAACCGCGTCTTTCTAAAAATTCTCGTTTAGCTAATAATAATAATAACTGATTTTGGGGGGTTTTTGGCCATAAAGGGGGTTGTTTTTCAACATTTTTCAAAATCTTTTTTCGTGCATCTATACAGGCCTAATTGACGTGTGTGGTGCAAATTTGTTCGAAATCGATCAAATATTTTTCTCTCTAGATAATAATAATAGTATTTATTAGTTAATCTTCTACTTTAATTAAAAAATCACCTCTCCTACCCCACCCTACAAGTCACAGTGAATCTGTTTAGTAATTTAAATATTTTTGTGAGAAAGTATGTGCCAGTTCCTGGTACCATTTATTTTAAATGTGTTTGTTTTATAACCTTTCTGTTGTATATTTAACCCTAATGTGTGTACAATTTCTGTAAGTTGCTCTGTCACAGTTTTAATGGTTTAAAATTTTCTAGTTCCCGTACTAATGTGGTTTTCCGTGATTCTTAAGTATTTTTTGGTGATTTAGAGTTTTTTTTTGAAAAAGTTGTTAAATTTTCCTTAGATTCTTTGGTCTAGTGTTCTATTCTCCATTGTTATTATATGTTCGCAAATTTCAGGTCTTAAACCTTGTATTACATGTGCTATTATTTGGTTGTCTTCGACGTTACGGTATGTAATTAATAATAGATTGATTTGTGATTTGGCTGTCCATCCGTAAGCTCTTGAAGCCACTTCTTATCTTTATATAATAGTATGTGTATCTTCAGATGGTAAGCCGTGATATTGGGAGGGTGGAACTAAGGGTATTTTCTCTTTCCTCTCCATTTCAGTGTTTGTTTTCGTTTTTTATTTTATTTGGATGTTGTCTTGCTTCTTCATAGATGTGTTCGTTTTTTCCTTTGATTGGACCATTTGAAATTTTGAAAGATCACATTTGAAAATTTTTGTGACATCTCATGATTTCGTTCAGTGATATCTCCTTCGATGAAATTTGACCTGGTACGTCCCATTTGCTATCGGGTTAATGTTGTGATTGAAGCGACTGGTGCGATCATAGCTCTGCGATTATCGCTGGAAGATAATCGCGGAGCGATGATCGCCGTCAGACTGTTGTTATTGAAGCGATTATTCTACCAGTCGCCCGTTCATAACAAGACAACAAGACCATTTTGAACAATGCAAAGCAGGCACCCGCGATTATCACTCTGCGATTATCCCAGAGCGATGATCGCACCAGTCGCTCAATCACAACGTACCTTTACATCTAACGCGTCTGGCCTGTTAGTTTTATTCCATTAAGTTCTTTTGAAATCTATTTGATATTATTAATTATTATTATTATTAGTTATTTTTTGTTATTTATTTAAAAATATTAATTTAGGATATTCGTGTTTACCCCAATACTTACACTTTGTAACTACTTCTCAATCAATGTCTAATTTTATCAAAATAATATTAAAACTACCGGTATTTAATTCTCACTTAATTTTGTGTTGCATGAAATATCATTTATTTGTATTATGTTTTTGTATCCTTCCAAATCGTTTAAGTACCCACTACTGGTCTTCAAAATGTATTGTTGTTTTGTAGTGTTATTTTCTTACAACATTTTCTTAATTATTCTCAATGAATGTAAATTTATTTTTGTATTTTTCAACTATATATTACTTTTTTGATTAAATTCGAATAGCTAGTTTAATACTTTAACATGTTACATTACATACTATTACCACCGATAACAAGGATTTCTTTTTCACCAAGCATTAGAGGTTAAAGAACTTATTTAATATTATGAGGTCTTCTGCTACTTTTCAAAAGTAGTAATGTGTTGTTTTGTTAATAAATCTTACGGAATTTGTTTATTTGTATTATTTTATAAATTACGTAGAGCCTCCCTTTTTTCCATAAACATATTTTTATGAAAAACTTTAATAAGTTGTTGGATTTAACTGTAAACTTTAAGTTATCTAATGGGTAGTTTTCAGAGAATAAAATAACACTTTTAAGAAAAAAAAAACAATTATGCGTAATTTTTTTTTTTTTTCTAAAATGGCATAAAATGTGTACTTTATTTGGGAGAGGGAACCCACAGGCAGGTTTTGGGGGGGATTTGCGCCATAGGCTTTGGGGAGGATGGGCACTCCTGGTTCAGTCACACGTAGTAATTGTGTAATTCGATTTCAAGTAGCCTATGTATGTCATTATAATAGATTAGAATATATAATTCATTCATATATTATGTAATGATTTAATGTACTGGAAAAATAAAGGCAAATGTTTAAACAGACACAATTAACTTGTTTTTTGTAGCCTATGCTATAGTACTACGCTATTATATAGTTTGTATATGTTTACAAATTCCAAACATAATGTGACTAAAGACTATAAGTTAGAACTTAAGGCTATATTTATTAAATGTTTTCATTTCGCTTGTACAAAACAACTTAATTGATGTAACAAACCTTAATTGATGCTTAGGCCTACATGTAATTTTTTTTAAATGTAGTCAGGTATAGGCTAATGAACGGATGGCTTCTTATGAATGGATTATATTTTAATGTAAGACCTACTATTTATAATATGTTATTATAAACATACAGTATTATGATATAGGCTACCAATAGTATTAAAAGTCTGAAGTAAACTCTAAAGTCAAGTTGTAAAACTGATTATACAGTGTGTAACAAACGAAAAATGCCCGCTTCTCAATGCTATCGCTGTACAGAGGTGCCTTTACAGTGGTGGGGGTGACTTGAGAGCGCCGGCTCGTTCTTGCAACGCGGAGTCAGAGATCCAGTCTTAGTAGTACAGTATATATATATGAGGCTAACTCATGGTGTAAATAGATAAGGTGTGCTACTCAGAGAAACGAGTTTTGGACGGGTCTGCGCATTTCACCAGATGACGTCACGGTTCGAATTAAAAATGCATCCTGTCACTCAAACTGCGTTTAGGCCTAAGCACAAACGCATGAAAAAATTACCTTACAAATTTTATATTTTTGGTTTCTGTATGAAACGTGCTTTCCAACAGTATGAGTTTAACGATAAAAATCTGAATATTACTATTTAAAAAATGCAATTGAACTTTGTCATCTAAAAATCGTGTATTGAAATTTCTGACCTGTGGAGGAACTTTTTATTTTGAAGGAAGGAACATGTTTTACATTACCACTGTATTTAAAAATAGATAAATGAAATTTCGTTATTCTTGTATTTTTGTGTGCGACTAACGGTTTAGGCAGTATATCGAAAAGAAACAGGGAAACCAAAATCGTGCAAAGTGAGTATTGACAAGTTTTTCGCTCACTACAGAACTCCGCTTATTGTTTCCGGTTTCGACTGCCGAGCTCTGATGTCGTTTTTGTTTTTCATTTGTCTCTGGGGGGGGGGGGGGACAACTAATAAAGGGCGTGGAGCACCAGTCTGGTGGAATTTTGAATTTTCGACGTATAAAACTGCATTTTAACGATTTTTTACGAGCTAAGATTTTTTAACGATTTTTTTTGTACTTTTACAATTACAATTAATCTTAAAATGCATAGTTACAAATTTAATTTGCTTTAGCTTAATTTGTATTGTTGTGAAACTACTGCATTGAAAACACTTGACTAAGAAATTTAAATTCAGTTTGTTAAATAGGTATGTTGTTCAGTTCTTTTGAATATAACTAATTAGAACATAGCCTAGTTTAATTCTATTTCAATCTTTGGGAAAGGTCAAATAAAATTGTAAAACGATTTTTCATGGAATAAGTTTAATATCACAATGATTGAAAACGTAACATTACAAACACTAGATGTCAACACGATAAATCATCACAATACATTCATGAACACGATAGTTTTTTCATTCAGTTGATTTGTGAAGTGATTCTTTTCCTCCCTTTTCTTCATTTTTCCTTGTGAGGGGGTCCTTTCCCCCCCCCCCCCCCCCCCCCCCGTAAATAAACTCAGTCGCAAACTCTAATAGTTCTGAAACATGCCAGGCTGCTCAGATAGTGGTTGTTTAGATCGAAGTTCAATTGTTGGCAATAGAAAGATCAGATTCTTTTTAGGTTTCCTAAGCAAGAGAATTTATGGATTAGTGCCTGCAATCAGAACGATACCATTATTAACACCCAGCACGGTAAGTAAATGCAGAATACTCAGGTCTAAAGCAATTTTTAATTGGGATTATAGTAAAAGGAGTGTAATAAATGTAGCTATATTTGGTTAAATACCCTATACATTACATTATCAAGAGCTTATGTGGATATTTACATTTACTCTTATAGTGAACGTTTTAATTATCATATTATACTAAGCTCTAAATTAATTGGGACATATACAAATTAATATTACTTTTGAATACCCTTTACAAATCATTTCAAACTCTTTATTTAAGAACGCAATCATTTACAAACCGATTTGGTAACTTAAATTTGGATTATTGTATTAGATGTAACAGATATTATATTAATATTAATATATATTATATTAATTCAACGAGTTAATTACAATTAATAATTTGTTATGTATATTCATTTTCGAAATACAAAAGACCAATGCTAGTAATTGCACTCTTCACCTTTCCAAACATAGAACTCCCAGTTTTGATAGTATCAAACTCTCAGTACTGTTCGCGCGTAACTATGGTTTGAAACTACAGGCTTTTAGTTTTATTTCTATGACTCGTGTGAAAAAGATTTTCATGCCGAATTACCTTCATTTTATGCTCTTTAGATTGGTGATTTCGAAAATGACGTGAAATAAATAGTAAAAAATTTTCCCACTACACATAATTTGCATGTCGTTAGAAATATTCGTCTAAATTCAAATAGGGTTAAAGGTTGATTATTTTCTAAATTTCAATCTATAATAGTCCAACACAAAGTTCAACTAACTCTCAAGAAATGTACTCAGGGACGTCGCTATAGGGGGGCAAGGGGCGTCGCACCCCCCAATATCTTAAAATCCAAAAAGTTGGGCAATTTGAGAATTTGAAACAAGTTGGAATTTAGAATTTTGGATTAATTGCACGCAAAACCCCTAAAATATCCAACCATGGGTTTGGGTTTGGGTTTCGGAAGTTTTTGTTGTTAATTACCAACATTCACAAATAACAAGCAAGTTATAATTATTTCCAATCCAAAATTGTTAGGCAAATCCAAATATTTCTGTACCAAATAAATACATTGTTTTCTTTTAAATGATGTTCTGGGAAATTTAGTTCCAACCCATGATATTGCGGCAAAACTGACTCATTGACATACCATGCTGTCAATCACTAAGACCTCTCAGGTCTTTTCAATTTATTACTAATTTCTTAATAAACATTATCTTTTTGGTTTTAATTATCACACTGTACCTGAATCACCACTATTGAACGAACTGAGGCGAAACAAAGTACAGATTACTTATCTAGTTATCTATGACTAGGGGACACCCCTGCGTGCTCCTCACGCTAACCTAGTTGGAACCTTCTATACACATAATCATGTTTTATTTTCTTTATAATAAAGGTGTAGGATTAATAATAACCCCAAAGCTAAGATGGTAAATAATGTTAAATGTACAAATCAAATTATTTCGTATATTTTATAACAGCAGTTATAATAAAGGTTAAAAGAACCAGCAAGGCTCAGGTCTACACTTGAATAAAAACCTAACCTAAAAGTTATAAATACAAATAGTTGCTTCAAAGTTTGAAATCAGCTGTTAATTAGAGCAAACAGCTGTTTTATCTTTTATTTTATTCATTTGGTGTCTATGGTAATAAATGAAAATACATATGTAGGTGATCAGTTTAGCCCTAACCTAAGAATTTTTTCCTACTAAATTTACAAATATTGAAATGAAAAATGTATTTATCAGAATGAATGATAGCCTATGCTACTCAGGGATAGAGTAGCTTTTTATTAGTAAAACTATTTTTTCAATCGGTTCAGTAGTTCCAGAGATTACCCCCTTGCATACAAACAAACAAACCAATTTTACCTCTTTATATAATACTAGCTACCCGATCCGGCTCTGCACGGGTAGACAAATCAAAGTTAAATGTATACTAACAAAAAATATATCAATAAATATATTACACTATGTATTTCTTATGGGGATTTTTAGTAACTTTGACCCCCCCAAACCCCCCTAAAATTAAAATTGTTTTTAAAACCTTTCTTAGCGAGCACCTAGGGCCCTAGAGGAAGCTACATACCAAATTTCATTCCAATCCATTCGATGTTTTTTTTAGTAACTTTGATCCTCCAAACCCACCCAAAAATTTCAAATTTTTTGAAAACCTTTCTTAGGGAGCATCTAAGCCCTAGAGGAAGCTACATACCAAATTTCATTCCAATCCGTGTAGTAGTTTTTGAGAAATCGTGATGAGTCAGTGAGTGGTATTTGGGTTACATATATATAGATTAGTATTAGTATAGGTAGTTAAATAGATTGTGTTTTGGTAGTCGAATAGTGTTTATTATGTGACTATTCTTAGTATTTTATTTATATCATTTTACCACTTTAAAACTATAGTTCTTTTAATTTCTTTAACAACTCATACTTATAGAAATTGCACAATTTGTACTAAAACCCGGTTGCCTATCTACTATTTCAAAATTACTGCAAACAAACGAATTAAATAACGGAATAAAATTTGAACACTAATTTCCACAAACAACACGTTTCTTCAATGTCGCCATCTTCAGTAACGCACGAACTGAAATGATCAAACTATTTAATTTTCAATGAAACGTGTTTGAGTTTTACAAGTCGGATTCAATTAAAACAAAGTTTAAGTAATAAAATTGCCAACCGAAGCAATCTTGTAGGCCTACCTATTTAATTAGATGCGCTCACAAACCGCCGAAATTACCCGGAAGAAAAAAGACAGGTCAGAGAATGCGCTAGTCTGTGAAGGCGTGACCTTTGTGTCGTGTATGTAACCTTTTACGCCTGTTTCGCCGTAAACTATTACACAACACCATCAAAGTAAAAAGGCGTATAACATAATCCTAAAGATTTATCGCTGATAAGTATGTCAAAGATCATACAACATCAGTTTACATCATCCATTTACTCCGAGGTTTTCAGACATAAACTTGATTTAGTATAATTATGGTACTAAAGTCCGTCTTGTGACTTAATTGATTTAGTACACTGTAAAACCTGACAGTGAGTTGACTTTTTATTGAAAAATCAACACTTCTGTAAAACCAACTAGGCTGTAAACTTCAGACTTCCTCATTTGGTTTGATTTAAGCCATTGTAAAAGTTTTAGTTATACTAAATTCTTCACGAGCAGGGGTGGCCTTAGGTATTTTTCAAGTGTAAACAAACCATTTTTTGGGGCCCCTCCCCCTTACCAATTAGATAAATCAACTAACCAATTAGATCATTTTTATGAAATTGTAATTTTGACCAAATTTGAAAGGTAGAAGGTAACTTATTACAACACGCAAAACCTTACAAACAAGAATTATAATTACATTAAAATTTACAGGTTATCATAATGATATTCAACTACAATAAAGTTACAAAAATCGTGTCTTTAGAATCAAACCAAAAATATCCTGTAATTAAAAGGGGATTTCCTGGCTTTTACTTTTGAAAACTCCTGAAGTATCAAGTCAGAGTCCATTTTTGACAATTCATTCTCGATTGCCAATGTTGCCAGCCAACTCAAGTGTTCCTGACTCAAAGTTGAACGTAAATATGTTTTTTTATGAATTTTTACTTGGAGAAGCTTCTTTCCCCGCTGGCAACTGAAACTGGGAAAGTCAATAATATTCGCAGTGCAACAAAAATGTTGGAGAAAGTGTCTATGTAACCACGCTTGGTTATGAAGGACATTGCTTCAGCAGGGTGACTTCTTGGAGGCTGCATAGTCGAAAAAAGTTTAAGCTCGTCGACACCATTGATGTCACAGACTCCTCCATCCCAACCGCTTAAAATGGTTTCAAGTCGTTTACATGATTTCTTCAACTCTGTGTCACTGAAATTCTTCTCCAGGCCAGCAATATCATAAATTTAAAACTTGCACTGCGGTTTTCTATGAGGTCAAATCTCTCCTGTAAAGGGCTAGTCTATTCGCTAGTGAAAGGGGTGTAAGGTGTAAGCTGAAAGGTGAGCTCTCTTTACGTCCTTGGACCTTCGAGTGGCTGCTGCCCCTGCAGGCGACTTAGTTCACAGTCACAGTGCAATTGAGCAAAACAAATAGAGTGGCGATTCGTTACTAAATTGTACTTTGTACTGCTGTATTTTATTTCTCTTATAAATTTAAATTTATATATAATTTCGGTTGGTTGATTTTAATTGGCAAAAACTGCAACCGACGAAACTAAAACTAACTCTTGTATGCCAAATAGTTTGTGTTGTTGGTTTTGTTTTCTGTTGTCGTAAACCCCGACGCTCGTGGTGCGGAGGGCCGGCCGTGTCGCGGCGCCACCTATGTAGTTTGCTTATACCTCGGACCGCCCCTGTACACGAGACCAAACATGTACCCACTAGAGAGAAAATTTATTAAAATCGGCCGCCGTATTGGTCTGGATGGTCCGAAATGTATTTGTTATCACTTTTATTCTATCGACAATAACTTTAAAACGATGTATCACATGACCAAATGATTTATTTAACAATTTTGAGAGTGGGACCCTTTCCAACCTCTAGAAGTAAAACTGAAAATGGGAAGATAATAAGAAAGACCTAATCTGGGAAGATTCCGACAGTGAATTTCAAGCAATTTAAAATTGAATTGAATTTTATAATTTTTAATTCTTTATCAATAATAGCACTTAGGATCTTCACATGAAAATGTTTGCCTCACCAAGACCTTTAAAATAAAGTATCACAAAATTACGGATCTCGTTTGAAGTTGTTGGATTGCCTCACGCCTGAGTATATTACAGTAAAATTAGATCCAAACTGGGGAATCCAAAATATCAAAGGTCTGATTGTTAAAAGTTGTTCAAACCCTTTGCTCTAAATGTGGTAAAAAGTCTCCAATAAAAATAGCGTCGGGTTTAGAGGTGGTAGGGGTGGGAGGGGTGGAAGGTGTAAAAACTATGTGTTTTCTAGGGTTTTTTGCAAATATCTCGTCAACCCTTCACTTTAGAGCTTAGTTTGTTCAATAACTTTTTAAAATACTTTAAATTTTCTACAAAAATGGTTCTATACGTTTTTTTTGTTTTTTTTTTTGTTTTTTTCAGTGATAATTTTGGAGTTATGAAGGGACTAAAGTAAAGTATTTCTGTATAGGTATGGTTCAAAACGTGTTTAAATTAATAATTTCTCGACGATTTATCGTATAATTAACATTACAGGGAATTTTTTGATAATACACTTCAGCAGACATGTGGTTGAGTGTTTGATGGACCCTTTGCTCCAAATTTGGTAAAAATTCTCTTCCGAAATAGCGTCGGGTTTAGGGGTGGAAGGTGTAAAAGTTGTGTTTTCTAGGTTTTTTCCAAATATCTCTAAATCCTTCACTTTTGAGCTTAGTTTGTTCTATAACTTTTTAAAGTACTTTAAACTCTTTCAAAAGTGATTGAGCTTATAAAATGATTGTAAAATAGCACATTTTCAAAAGTATTTTGGAACTAAAACCATTAGGAAACTACAACCACCACCAAGCCCTATCCGTGCCCCCATACTGAGGGGGGGGGGTACACCACACAAACCAACCCTCTCAGCAATGGGACAGGAACGTGGGGTCCATACTGTTTTTTTTAAATATATAGTAATTTTTTAAAAAATATTTTGTATTTTTTGTTTGCTGGCAAATTTAATTGTTGGTTGTATTTAATAATAGTAAAATAAATTGTCTTTGAATACGTACTGAAAAAGGAACGGGTATTAGTTGAACATGGAGAGGAAGAAAGTTGGCCTTGCCAGAGATATCTTGCTGTCGTCTGCCGGCACTTCATGATTCTACTCCTTTCGTTGCAGCCGGAGCCTATCGTGTTGCAAGTTCTGTTGAAATCAAATGACAGTTGTTGTTATTTACGTTTGTGTATGCTGGAGTTCTTAAGAAACCCCTGAGAAATATAATTGAAAAAGTGACTTTTAAAGCATCCGTCCACTTTAAAGAATATTCCCCAAAACCTGCGTTTAACAACCTCAACAAATTTAAAGAGGAAAGCAGACCACCCAACTATTTATTGCATATTTAGGGGGGGGGAAACATTAAAATAAACTATTTTACAAAATGTAATTTTCAACTGTCCGCGTCTTAGTGGCTGTTTTTACTAGCTTTTCCTTAGTGAGGCTAAGCAATTTACTTGGTGTAATTGTATAAATAATTAACTGTGGCATAATTTTTGTGTTAAATCGATGATTGTACGAATACAGTCGGTAGAAACCTAACCTAACCTAACCTTTAACAAGTTAAGATCAATCGAATGAAAGAGGAATTGTGTTGTAACGAGTTCATTCCTCGATCTCAGGCTAGGCGTACTTACTAGCAACATTACTCCTGATATGGAGGTTTTTTAATAGGTTCTCGTATTTCTTAGAAAGCTGATTTACCTTACGTCACCAAGCCTTGGTAGAGTTGATTTGTCCTTAATAAGTTATAATTTACTTAATAACGTTCACATCAGCATACTTGAATGGTAAATAAATTAAACATAATACTCTATGTTTACTTTTAATCAAACAATAATCGTGCATTCATAATAAGAACGTGTTTCGTGTATTTATTTCAACATTACGTCTACAGAGTGTCGCTCTGTTTGCCAGTTTATAAAGTCAGAACCACTCATCGGATTCGTGCTGCTTTTTCTTTTATATTTTAGTACGTTACCTAGGCAAATAGGCGTCACTAAAATCTAACTACTACTATAGTTTGAGAACTAGCCCCTTATTACACTTGGCCGCCAGGCGGCGCAACCAGCCGCGACACCGGTGACGCTACTCTTCATAGGACATTGATTGTTATGGAACCTATTAGACTAGGCCGCCAGGCGTCGTAGCCACCCGCGACACCAGTGACGCTGCTCGTCATAGGCCATTGATTGTTATGGAGCCTATTAGACTAGGGCAGCCGGTGGCGTAGCCACATATTGGCTACTGACTGGCTGCCCTATCCCGCGACCAAGTCAGCAGCCACAGGTGGCGGAGAGTCGTAGCGGGGCATTGTACAGTAGGAAATACAGTATACGTGAATAAGCGGCTGGATGTATGCGCAGAAGCAGGGACGGCCAATGCGCATGCGCTAACAGCGTGAAGATCAGCGTAGCGAGTCAGTCGGTGACAGAAGTTAGTCGCTTTATCTAGTGCACTGCCTTCCTAAAAACATTGTAGTGTTTATGTCCCGTGTTTATTTATGTGATAAAGAAACAATTATTTATTTTTACCCTGTTTGTGGTGTACAAACAAAAATGGATGTGCAGAATCATATTGTATATATTATTTATAAATATTGTACATAACTTTTAACTTTTTTAGTGCTGCCTATAAACATCAATTTCCCATGCATATATATTTTTTTTTAAATACTTTTTTTTAAATTTGGATTCAAATAACAGGTTCATAACATTTTTTAATTATAATAAACATAGTACCACTCAAAAGAGCACAAACTGAATAAATTTTTCTCATTTATAAAATTTTGTAATTACTGTAGTCATAAAGGAAAAAATTGTTTAAATAATGTGCGCTATGAAAAATGTGGAAATGTAAGAGCTGAAAACATGCAACTCAGTACACGAGATATAGTCAACAATATTCTTATAGCATGCTATTTCTTGAAAAAATAATACAGCTAATACCAGTCAGCTAATACGTATTCTTACGTTATCTTAATTAATCTATTCTAACGTTATCTTAATTAAAATCTATTCTAAGGTATTCTAACGTTATTTAATTAATACATTGTAATGTAATTTAAGATGTAGTAATAAGTTTAATAAACATGTAATTATGAAAGTCCACAAATAGTGCCAGTGACACAGTAAGCCATGAGCCGATCTCCGGCCGTAAAAAACAGAATTGGTAGTAGTGTACTCAGCAGTCGAATCCCCAACCCCGCCACACATAACATACCTCCTCTCTTCCACACTCACATCCCTACCTGCGCGAATATATATATATTTATATATATATTTCCATATATATATAAAATTCATATATATCCGCTCTTCATATATATTTCCATCTGTATCTTACCGAGTCTATCCAAGACTATAGTGCGGCATTGGTCTATTTATTACACTGAGCTGCCAGGCGGCGCAGAAAGTTCTGCCACCACGTTAAGATATGAAATTAATGTAATTAATCTGTATAAATAAAGACTGTTGGAGTGATAATTCATTCCTCGACAGAAATTTATTGATGAAAGTAAAAATAAATTTACACATATTCTAAACTTGTTTATTATTTTTAATTACTACAGTTATGTTTATAAATAAATTGATTGAATATGTTTAGAAAACCGCAAGTCATTAAATTAGTTTATGGATAAAAGTAGGCTACATATTCCCAACAAGTAACATAATAATTCTTCTCTACAAGTAACACACAGGTAATTAGTCTGAAAGTGGTGGAGAGCCCCTTTACATTGTGTTATGACGGTTAAGTATAACCAGGACATTCGCTATTGCGGATCAGAACTTGTTCAAATAAATATTCAAAAACAAACTTTTTAATGTCATGGGTAATCTTATAGGTGAAGAGAAAGTTAAATTAAATGAAACAAAATGTATTCGTAGTGCAGATGGGGCAAGTATTCTCGCCAGCAGCGAAAGTGTTAAACGTCCGCTATTTTAAAAATGTATAACTTTTTACCTTTTTTTTTAAATTGCCAAAAGAAACATATATAATTGTTGTTGTAACATATATAATATATGAAAACAGAAAACTGCCTACTTGGCTGGCGAGATCTATAAAACTACCGTAGAACCAAACCAAGAGTGATTGGCTGCGCCACCGGTTGCCCTGAATGCACCGCCAACATAATCACCGGTGGTGCAGCTTTTTGCGCCACCTGGCGGCCTAGTATAATAAGGGGCTAAGTGGTATGGAATACCCACAGAGTGCCGGATTTACAGAATTTGAGGCCCTAGGTCCTACTATATAAATATATATATATATATAATGTAGGGTAATATATATTTTCAAGTACATATATATACTTTATACTTTACACAAAACCCTTAAAAACATGAAAACATAACCTCAACTGTCTGGTGTAATTGCAATACAACTGTTGAGTGACATGGGGCCACCGCCCACTATTGCCAATAGCACACTTTCTGTTTACCCGTTTATCCATCTCAAAATTACCCCAAAATGACTTGGCGCACGCCAATCACTCCGTCGCGTCGGGTACTTACGTCTTTTCAGAAATTGCAGATTAGTCAAATACTACAGATTACAGAAGGACAAAAATAAAATGCGCATACAATTTGGATGGTGAAATAATCACAGTACGAATAAGGCTCAAACTTTATATCCGTCTTTACCGGACAAGTGCGAGTACATCCTTAATATATATATATATTGTACCCTGTGCTGCCCCCCTTCAGCCGGCAGCCCTAGTGGTAAATCCGGCACTGACCCCAGGGGAAAGGTAAATTCGGAACATAGAAGAAGTTTTAGCTCCAAAAATGGTTTCTAAGCAATCTTGAGCATCTGAATTCAGTTTATAACTATACCACGAGGTAGCATACATGAAAATTTACAAGCTATATTTTATAGTAGGCCTACATTAATTTTTCTTTTTTTTTAACTAGATGTAAACAATCTAACAGGTGTCTTATTAGTTAAACAGATTGTTAGTTAACAGATGGCACTTTTCATTAGGAATGATATGAACTTTCTTATGAAAGTATTTTAATAATTTTTTT
This sequence comes from Philaenus spumarius, assembly GCA_018207615.1. NCBI lineage: Eukaryota > Metazoa > Arthropoda > Insecta > Hemiptera > Aphrophoridae > Philaenus > Philaenus spumarius. The sequence goes on along the minus strand of JAGFPH010000061.1, from coordinate 33,461 downwards.
AAACGAAAACGTAAATGTTTTATTTGCTTATTTTTCCTTAATAATGGGAAACATAAACTTTAAAGTGATGTTTGAATCATTAATTTTGATAAAGAATTAAGGGAGATATGGTGTTGCCATAAAAACAACACATTTGAGAAATACTGAAATATATACGATGATTTTCTTTTTTAAGGTACTTATTCGCTGCCCCAGGAAGAGACAAACTAGGTCGCAGATGGATCATAGCACGACCTGGTATGTATCCCACAATCTTATTGTATAAAAACGATTATTTACTATAAATAGTAACTAGTTTTGTTGTTGGGTTTCTCTTAGTTTTGTGATGTCTGTCTTTCCATGTAGCTACATCATTTTATCACCTATCGTTATAAAATTTTACAAAGGGAATTTTATCCCCAAATGTGGAACTGAAAGAATTTTTTTTTTTCAGGGTCCACTCCAAAAAGACTTTTTTGTATCCCATTAGTTTGACATTGTTGAATAGGTCTTTTAGATTCCATTATGTTTGATGTCTTGTTTATAATAGAGCGATATGAACGTTTCTTGTCGCAATGTTCCACCCTTATATAACATTACAGCAAATGTATTAAAAAATCATTAGAAATCCTAAAATTAGCTCAAAAGTCTTGGTTAAAAATAAAACTTTTTCATAAAATATAATTATTTGTTATGAATGTTTAACCCGAGAGGGGTCGCTCAGGGAAAAATTACATGATGCGTCGCGCGGGGTGGATTATACCAGGTTTATAAAAACGTAAAAATAGACATAAAATTATTTTTATTTAAACTTTAAGATGTTTAGTATCCACAAATATATAAAATAAATGTAAATTATATAATTTAAAACACACGTAGTAAGAAAATAAATGTTAAAGACGGTTGTAGAACCAATATGGTTCTTTGTCTATATTGTTAAACATGAAAAGCAGATTTAACTAATGTAAAACTAAATTACTTAATTAAAAAATCAAAACATACTAAAATAATAACTTGTAAATTCCAAACAGGTTGTGTTAATAAATGTAAAAGTTGTGAAAAATTAATTTTAAAAAAAATCATAACAAACAAGCAATTATAATCAATTGGGCTTTTTAAACCAGTACCGAACAGAAGGCTCTCACATCAACAACTGAGAAGTGGTGGGAATGAAACTACATCATGTTTCAGGAGTGGAAGCTTCCATATGAAGGTATTGGAGAGGTGGCAGTCAGGAGATATAATACAAAATAATTCAGACCTGGTCAAAAAGACCAGACGCGTCCCCACAAGGTTAATTATTTTACATCTGTAAGATTAACGATCAATACTTTCCTTTCTCGCATTGTCATATTATGACATTAAAATATTTAAGAATTGTTTTATACTGAATTGGTATTATGTACTTAAGAGTATGTCCAGGATTTTATAATACCATTCTCTACCCACATAGATTTACTATACAATAAAGTCACTTAAAAATCAACTGTATCTATTTACTGCAAGTATCATCAATGCGAATGCAGTCAGAGGTTGTTGAAAAAGCACCTGATATTAAAGTATATAATAATTCCTGATACTCTTCAATTGTATATTAAACCAAAGCTAACCTCTGCTGTTAATAACTGCAAAAACAGATAAGCGAACACTTTTTTCCTACAGGTCAATTTGATCCGCAGAAGTACAGGAACGTAGATATGATGAAGATCCATGGAATGGTGTACGAGGCTTTATTGGAGGATGAGGAGTCGCAAGTGCGAGGATTCGTTCACTTTGCTGATGGTGAGGGTGTTAGTTTTCCTCATCTCACGCTGTTTACACCCAAAGAAGCAGTGAGAATTGTTAAAAATGGAGAGGTATGTGGAACTATTTGTTGTATTAGGGCAACTTTTGTATCTAGTTTAAAGAGGACAAGTGGTTTATTACATCTGCCTTGGTCGTCTGAGTATACCCGGAGCTGTGAGTTATATTCAAGAAATACCTAATTAATATAAAGCAAATTGAACCGTGCGAATGTTTAGAAAGTTAGAAGTAGGCCTACTTACCTGATTTAATACATTGATTTGATTAAGTAAATTACGTGTATTTATTTACATTTGGTTTAGTTTGATTGATTTGTATGATAGATTATACTTGCCTAGATAGAATGTAAACAAACTAACTAACAGCTCTCATGTTAGTTAAACAGATTGTTAACAGATGGCACCTTTCATATATTATAATATAAGTTTTTTAATCAATTTTTGTAACGAAAACATGAATTTTTAGCTGTTTGTCTATTTTTCATCAGAGAACATAAGCTTTAAAATGATGCTTGAATAATTATTTTTGATGAAGAATTAAGGGAGATATAGCTTAGCGACAAAAAAACACCTTTTAGAAATTATATATAAGGCTTTTAAACATCTCAAAAGTACATCAAAAAATTACCCTTAATTAAGCAATACAGATCAAACTATTTGTTACAACTCAGCCCAATGCATTTAAGGAACATCTAAAAGTGGAGGAAAATGGTTAGATGGTAAACATATTACTGGAATAATACATGGATAGCTGACAGTTTTAGTTTACAAGCAATTTTTGTTTAGTAATAAGGTAATTTAATTGCAAAGAAGATGAAACATCTGTATACAACTACTTTCATAATGTTATTTCAATGGTAAGAATATTGTAGACAGTGGCGTAACAATAGGGTGGCAGGACGGGCAAAATGCCATGGGCCACAGCCAGAAGGGGCCGCCGGCCCGAGAGGGCTATGAGCACAAGAAGATCCTAACACTTATTATTACAACATTTAGTAAAATTTATCTTTAATTAATTTAAGTTACCTACCGGTACGTGCATATGCACAAGTTAAACAAAAAAGTATCAAAATTGCAATGTATTTGTTGGAAAAGATCAAAGATATCACCCAGTCAGTTTTAGAACGTATCCGGTAGGTAATAAAATCCTCGCCACTTTTAAATGTAGCGCTGCAGCTGGAAGAAACGAAGTTTTCTTGTTAGTTCATATTTTCACTGCAAGACTTCTGTTGTGGTGCGGGCTCTCGGGGAATGTAAAACTCGTAAGAAGAAGGTAAAACGTAATTTTGATGAAATTTGCAAGGATGATCGTCTTCAAGATTCTGAAAGCTTGTTTGAAGTGAACATATTCTATCGTGTATTAGACATTGAGATAGCATTTCCCTGGAATGAAACAAATTGTTTCTAACTTTAGTGTCTTGCAACCTACCACTTTGCAAAATTTAAATGATACAGATTTATTAAAAAAGGCTTTAATTTTTGTCGATTTATCAAAAAAAGAACATATACATCTCGTTTGCCAAGGACATTCTCAGTTTTTAATCCGCTTTAGACATGAAATAGAAAGGACATCTTCTGCAGGAGAACTTGCTGATTTATTAATCATAAAGAATCATTTTATTTCTTCAAGATTTCCTGTAGTGTGCACTGCATTTCAGTTATTTTAAAGAATTTTTATGACTACGGCTAGTGCCAAGCAATCATTTAAAAAAATGTAATTCATAAAAACTTATTTAAGAAATTCTATGGAAAAAGAAAGGTTACGTAACTTAGTATTTCGAAATTTGAACTTTATGATGTCATTAACACTTTTGCTGAACAGAAAACCCGAAAAGGAATTTTACTAATAAACTTTTTGTACTAAAAAAAAATATGATTTGAGTCCAGTACGCTCTTTAAATTAAAAGTTACTAGAAAATCAACTGATTATAATACCAATTTATTGGTTTTATGTACCTACGTTAGTGATTTATTATAGAATTTAAAAAAACTTTAACGTTGGTTGAGTTTCTTTATAGTGGGTGTGAGAGGGCTCCATCCGATTCATTTGCCATGGACCTCGAACGGTATAAGCCATAGATTGTAGACTTTCAAATCTATGTACCGGTAATATACGATGTAAGTGATTTTGTCATGACTGACTAACATAAAATCAACGTAAAAAACTGCTTAACATAAAAATACAAAAATTTGAAGGTACATATCCTTATGAGGACGTAGAAGCACACTAAGAAAGAATTTTGCAAAATATTTTAAATTAGAAAAATGGTAAAAATACGGGAGTTTACTCCCAGCCACAATACCTGTAAAATGGTTGATTCAGATCAAAACCTTAGCAACACGTTTGTTGAACGCATTTACATTCATCACCATAGCAACCAACTTAGCAAATTTATAATCAGTTTATTATTATTCACAAACAACAGCTTTTTTAGGTTTGGTTAAACAAAATAAAAGCAAACAAAAATCAGTGAAACAGGCTTACTGTATTCAAACATCTGTTGTTACGTTTATAAATAAAGCAGCAGATTTGGATCCAAGTGCACCTGTCTCTAATCAATTGTCATTTCAGTGAATCAGATTATAACATTCTGTAATCTGTTTCCATATGCTTTGCCGCTGGGGTTTGTGAACGAAGCGAGCAAGGGAGTAACCTTCAGTATTATATATGCATTGATATTTAGTTTATACTTTTCATCGTAAATGAACATCAAATTATGTTTTTTTTTAAATGTTTTTCATTTATAAATGTTAAAATTGTTTTTCTTTCTTTATTTTCAGAGGACTCTACCAATGCGCCACAAAGAAATTCATGCTATAAATGTTCCTTCTTCGCTCAAATTTGCTTTAGACTTTGGCATGAGTCTTATTTCAGAAAAAATAAGAAAACGTGTTAAAGTAAGTATTAAATAAGTAATTTTATTACACCATTACTGTACTTTAAACTAATAGTGGGGAGCAGTGGTTAACATGGTCGTCTAGTTGGCTACCGTTGGAATCTCCAACACAGTCACTGACATTCCCACTACAGTGCTTTCCCTTCTCTGTTAGTCTAACAGGTATACAGTAATCATTTAAACATTTAAGACAAACATTTAAATTTTATAATGCACCATATTTATTTTAAGGGTATGAATCAAAATAATGTTTGTTCCATTTTTTTTCAATACACCTTAAAACAAAAAATTACTAATTAATTTTTGTAGTTTACGTTTTGAAACTTCATCAATCTTTCCCACATTCAGTGGCGTTGCCAGGATGCATGTCACCTGGTCCAAACTGCGGACAGTCTTTTTCCACCCCCTCCCTTCCCATCTCGCAGCATCCCTACGACAGCACTCTCAAATATTAATTTTCACCTCTAAACCTCTAAATTTATAGGGAATTTTTGCATTATTTTCTCAATCCAACAAAGATTAAAAGATATAATTTTTTCATATATTTACTCAGCTACATTGAGATTTCTTACATTTCACAAGGCATTAATGACATTGATAGGCTCTTATGAATTAGGCTTAAAATAAACTTTATTATTTACTTTTGAGGTACATAGTTTTCAATGGAAAGGATAGATAAACTACAAAGCCTTTCCTGGCTCACATGGGCGCCCATACCCATGGGCAGAGGGGCCGTGGCTATTTTCACAACCAACAACTTTTTTATGTTTGGTTAGTAAAATAAAAACAAACACATTAAAAAACTTACTTTATTATAATTCAAACATCTGTTGTTATATATTATATTATAAATAAACCTCCTAATTTCGAACACACAATTTTAGGTTAGGCCTATACTGAACCAACACACATTTCTTGAAAGCATTTACATTTATTAATAAAACAACCAGAACCAGTTTGGCAAATTTATACTCGGGTTCGGGTAGTAAAATTATTCTTCACAACCAACAGTTTTTTTTAGGTTGGGAAATAGCAAACAAAAACAACGAAAAACGCTTTCTGCATTATAATTCACACACCTATCACTATTAAAATTATGCTTTTCTTTATTAGGTCTATCAGATCAGTTTGAAATACTGCTTTACCGAATCACATTTTGCTCATATTTTATAACTTGAAAATGACCACTCTTCTATATAAAAATTAAAAATCTCTGCTCTAATCAATAGGTAGTCATTCCAATGAAAATATCATAGTATACAATAATCTGTTTGCACTTGTTCGCCGCGGGTGTTGGTGATCGAACTTTTAAGGTTAACAAATAGGCCTATGCTTTGTCGTGAGTCGTCGTGGGGGTTGGTGAGCGAAGCTAGTAGGGATCGAAGTCCTCTAGTTTGTTACAGGCCTTAAATGTTCAAAATGTCTTTAATTTGTAGCTTCGCTGATATCAATTTAATTTTTCATATATCACAGAAGGCAGACAACAGACAATAAATCAACATTTTGTCTGCAGTGATGTACAGTACTCTTAAACTTAAATAAAAAATATTAACAGTTATATTTGGAAAAATATTAACAGTTAGTTAATAATTTGAATGTAGGAAACAGCATCTTCCGGGCTAAAAATAAATGACAATAAACAGTTTCAAAATTTAAAAAGAAAGGTAGCAGCACCTTACGGATACAATTAATTAATTAAAATATTTATAATACGTCACAATTTGGAAATAGGTAGCAGCACTTTACAGACCGCAACAAAATCAGAACACAGCTTTCAATTTAACATACAGGGTGCAGCACCTTACGGAAATGTATTATTTTTAATAGTCGGGCGGGACACATTTTTATAAAAAAACAGTACCGCCTCACTGAGGGAAATTCAATATCTTGCTTGTTTTAGATAATATGCATTTAACTATTTCTACTAAATATTACGATCATGTTGGCCGTAATCTTTGTTTCGACAAATTAATGTGGCGGGACAAATTAAAGTTTCTTTTTAAAAAAACAGTAAAGCCTCGCTGAGGGAAATTGAATAACTATTTCTACCAAATGTAAGATCAGGTTGGCTGTAATCTGGAGTCTTCATTTCGACATCATTTTTAACAGTGAGGCAGGACAAATTTATTATTTCCTAAAAAAAGTGTGCCGCCTCACTGAGGAATTCTCAACTATTGTTGCAGATTTATTTCACAATATTACTGCCAAATGTTGGAATCATGTTGACATTCATAATCAAAAGTTTCTAATCAGTCCAACACCACCTATAATAGGTGGTATTGATCAGTCTCGTAATGTGCTGCTACCTACCAGTGGAATAATGTTAAATGTTTCTGTCCTGTTCCGTCACGTGCTGCACTCTTTATCCATTTAGTTGAACTTTATATTGCCTACTGACAGAAGTTGTCATTTTTTATTTATAAATTAGTTTATTTTAAGTTGTATTTTCAAAAATACCTAAATAACATTTGAACATACTTTTTGTTGCTGTGGAGTTGTTAACTATACACAAACTAGGACTACATAGATTGAATTTACTGGCTATCAAGTACATTAAATACAGTTCTATTGTTGTCTGTCTCCATATTGTTTTGTTTTTATAGGTTAATGCTTACTTTTCCTTTTTATAACCTAATTTTGTTTCAGAATATTTTGACATTAATTTTATTTGAAATATTTTTTATTAGTATTGTATTTTGAGAATTATCTAAACTAATTATTAATGATCCTAAGTATGTTTTCTGGGATACAAACTAGAGAAAATAGGCGTTTTATTCGATAATTTATAAAATGGTAATGTAGGCCAACCTCCTTGCAACATCTTAAGGCAAAAATCTTAATTTTTTATTTGCATACTATTTATCACACGAAAAGAAGTAGGGGTGAGATGAATTAACATGAGCTATAATTTTTCAAAAATATTAATTACACTGGCAGTTATGGACATTTAAGTAAAACTGGTGGTTAATGTAAGTTTTTGTTTCAAAACTGTTTAACTCGGTGACTATAAAAAGAAAATTATCACCGGTAACTAATTTGTTAAATATAGATGAAGTCTTTATTTTAATGGGACACTTTCAATATTGCAATATCTCATATAGTTTTCAAAAAATTAACTGTATAAACGTAGGGATTTTTTAAAAAATTTGGCAGAAATGTTTTCCGATATGGATGTTAAAATATATATAATTTCATAAAGAACAGAGCATTTAGTTTTTGAATATTTTGAATTATTCAGCTTTTTGTGTTTTCCGAAATTACATGTACAAATAATATTTAAATTTAATTGATATGAACAACAAGAGATATAGAATTAAAAGTGGAATATTTATTGAAAAATGTTATCACTAATCTTTAACCGTTTTTGAGAATTTCCACGATTTTGGGTTGCAAGCCTTTTTTCAAAATGCTCTAGTTAAAAAACTATTGAACAAAATTACACAAATGATTTGCACTTTTAAAAACTAGAGTCCACACTTTCATTTACTTTTTTCTCCAGGAAAATATCTCTGAAAATGCACATCTAATGAAGTAAACACTGTTGATTCAAAGAAAACAAATAATTTGTTTTATTTGTTAAATAAGATTACATTTTTTATGTAATTAATTTATGTATTTAGGAAAATAACTGAAAAGTTGTAAGTTTATAGAGTGTTCGATATCTTCAGTACATTAATTCAAAAGTAACACGTCTTCTTTGTGGGACTGTATTTAAAAACTTGCTGATAGAAAATAAGCAAGCCCTGATTTCCCATAAGGGTAGCCTTGGCTGTAGTCTAAACTTGAAAGGTCATAGATCGAGAATCGAGAAAGTATTTTTATTTTCCAACTTTTGGTTGAATTTATTTAAGGGGAACAATGGGGGAATTTTTTTGGTATAGGAGAGCGGTGAATCGGATTTTACTATACAAAAGAAAGGGAGTTAAGGGCAATAGAAAGATAGCAAAGAGAAAGCGCTTCCAAAAACATTAGCCTAGGGAGTAACAAAGCGTTGACAAACGCGTGATTAATGGTTTAAACAAGCAAAGGTAGGAAATAGGAAAGTTCCACTAAGCAAAGCTTTTGATCTGGCAAAACCCATAGAATTCTCTTTCACCAGCTAGAAAATTATGCTAAAGCTAGCAGTGGTTGGAAAGGATCAAGGAAAGGAACGTCATTTCCTTTAAAAAAAGTCTGTGGAAAAAGTGGACGGACGAGCAACAGATGACTCTCTAAAGATATTTTTAATGTTTATGCAATGGGTTTGTTTTTTAAATGCATGCCTAACCAGACATTGACTTTCAAGAGTGAATGATGCAGTGGGGCAAACAAAACAAAGACAAAATAATACTGTTACTCGAGGCTAACATGGATGGCTCTTAAAAACTGCCTTTGCTTATGATTGGGAAATCTTACAATCCTTAAAAACATAAAAACTAAAAACAAAGGGCGTCCATACCCGGAAGCAGAGGTATGGACTCCTTCATCTCCATATCCCGGTCTAGCCCCCCTATGAAAAATATAATATGGGCGCTCATGCCAGCTCATGGTGGATCTTAGGTAACTCTTTACAAGTTAATTATTGAAAAACTTCTCCCACAAGAAGCTACAGACACACAGAGCATACATGTCTCCCTCCCACTAATCAACTTTATTGACATCACTCATAACCGTCAAACCTACGCTGATCTGTATCATGGTAAACCTATCGTTTGACTCAACTCTTGTTTAAAGTAGTATTCATTTTATGAAATTATCTATAAAGTATCCATAAAATTTCATTTTATTTATTATTAAAATGCAAATTAAAATTTTTACACCAATCTGGACGTGGAACCTGATTGCACCCCCTGGTGGCGCCACTGCCCACACCAATTGTGTTTCATATTTTTTTTATTACATAAAATACTTTTATAATATTTTGTTACTCTAAAAAATATTTTCACTCATCATCATTTTCGAAATGTTAAAGATGAGTTACATACAAGCTATGCATTAAATCCATACGTTCTATACACAAAACACATGCATAGAATTTTTAATGTTTTTATAACCTTCACTGTTTTAAGTTGAACAAGAATTATTTTTTGTAAAAATAATATGATTCATCAACTTTCAATGTTTTTGTATTTTTATTCTAAAAGAATTACTTGCAAGCAAAGTGACTGTTGTACGTGATTGTTGTAATAGCATATCCTAAAACGTACTCAAATAAATATTTGCAGATATACACATGTATTGAAGAAGCGGCGGAATTCCTTGACAAGAGTATGTTGCCCAAAGAATATGGAGGAGAGATGCCCATGGCACAGATGATAGGTCAGTACTTTTTTTTATATTTCTAATGTATTTCCCTTTTTAGTTTTAATTTTTTTACATCCTTGTTTTATAAAAATTAAAAATAAACAAACTTATTTACTATGAACTAAGTAATAATACAAAAATAATCATAGTTTTCTCATAATAATTATTATTTAGTTTTGATCAATTAAATCAAAACTACATACTGTATGTGTATATATATATTTATATATTACATAAGTATATTAAAAAAAAGTAGATTTCTTCTTATGTAACCTTTTTGAAACTAGACCTCTGATTGGATAACGAAAAGATCAGTTAAAAAGAAATTGGCTTAAGCACTCTTATGTAAGCTTAAAATGCTACAATATCTATATGTCAATCTTTGAGCCTGTAATTTATAGGGTGATCACCCATTGTTAAAATTTGAATGCCAGGATGGAGTTATGAAGTAATACAAAACCGTACCCAATGCTACATGAGAGAATTTTACGCCCATTGCGACAAGTACAAAATATCTGCCAAGTTTGAAATATCAGCCACAAAGCACCGTCACAAAAACTATCTTCATTTCTGCTATCAGTTATAAAACGATAAAAAAATGTTAACAAAAACAATTACTTACAAAAATAAAAATTTTAATCATCATTTTCAAAAATGACAATCAAATATTTAAACAAAAGCTTCAAATTTACAACAATTCCACAGATTTATTTATTAACAAACTCAAAAACTAACAAAGACAAAACCAAAACAAAAACTGATTAATTGTGACTGATCAGATGATTACTGTATGAACAACCTTCTAATACAAAGTGTATGCACTATAAGGCAGGAAGCAACCGATATAATTTACATACATTATGAGAGGCAATCAAATGTTGTGTTATTCGTGGGAACAGCGGGTATTTAGAAGTCAACAGCAGTACAGTAGAACCCCTCTAATCCGCCACCAACGGGACCGAGAGTACGGTCGGATCACAACAAAGGTCGGATTATCAGAGGAACACATTAATTTACATTAAAACGTAATAAAACAAAGTTTTAATAAAAAATACAGATCAAGTATGATGGAAAACACAAACACTGTACAGCAATTCATGAAATATTAAAAATGTAATGTTCTTGTGGTTTTTCAGGTCGAAATAAGTCTGTAATGTTCTTTTACTTAGTAGACGACAAAGTGGCCTTTACACTTACATTCTTTCCCACGCACGATCTTACAAAGATTTGAGTGTGGAAATGCTTGTATCGACTTCAGACTTCTAGAAAACTCTATGCCTGGGATTACGTGCATGCTAGCGCATAAGCAAATCCCCACTCCATCCGCAACCTTTACACACACAGTAGACTCTCTCCCGCTCGTGGCTCTTTGCGACAAGAAAGCGCCCAAATTTAAAAGCCGCTATTCTCGATTTAGACGTATTAACGGTCTACTATCGTCAATGATGAGTCAGCGAGTCACATGGCTACATGTACAGCAATTTGATTTAAACTGCTTTTAAGGCCTAAGATTGAGAACAACGCGGCTGTGGTGGTGAGAGGGGGATCGCCACGCATTTTTCCAATCAGGAAGAGGCAGTTGCCATGGCAACCTGTGCACCCCGTATTGCCAGATTTCTGTTAAATTGTTTGACATTGCAAACAGGTGAACTGTGATCTGTTTTTGTAATAATTGGTCCAATTGCTTGATGAGAAACACCGAACACATAAACAATCGCCGATATGGCGGTATGGTCGGACTAAGCGAGGAGTCGGTTTACCCGAGGTCGGACCAGCGGGGTTCTACTGTACATAGGAACAAATAAATTCATGTATTAACGCCCAGCTAGCATGAAGAGGTTAGAAAATTCCCTTTTTTTTTCAATAAATTTACTTGTCACAGCACTGGAACGAATCTGCACAAAACACTTGAAACAAACCAACATTATAAAGACATCTTTAAGTGTACTAATATTATGACAACGATTTTCTATCATGTTGCAGAACTATGGAAGAAAGAACTAATAGCAATGAGACCACAACTGCTCGCACACGATAACATGAAAGTTAGGTTAGATTTATTCAGCGAAGCGGCTAAAGTAGGTGCCGTCTCAGCTTTACGAGCAGGTGCAAATACTGTAAGCTGTGGCACTCATCAAGATAACGCGTTAGTTGGTAGTTTCCGCAAACTACAAGTCGACTGAAGATTAGTTTAATTTAGAGTTAGTTATAATTAATTATCAAATATTTGGCACCATGTAGCTTTAGTTCACTAAATAGAAATTAGATATTGTTCTACATCTCCATATCATCGTCATTATTCTATATTTCTTATCTGAAATTATAAAATTATAGATAGAATAATTATTTATTTCAAATTTTTTAAACAATTTTGTAAAGAAAATATTTTTATCACAAGAAGTAAACTTATTTCAGGGTTTGAACAAAACCCTTCGTTTAACAAATGGGTACAGAGTACAGAGGTAGTGAAGTAAGTCACTTTTCAAAAGGACTCATGCAATTACTTTTTAAATATTTTTAAGTACCCTCGCGAGTTTTTGGAATCTTTATTAATAAAATGGCTAGTTAGAAGTGTAGAATTGGTGCCTAATCACATCAACTAGTTCCTAATAGTTACATAATTCTAAACTTTACTTTTAACTTGTAATATCCTGTTCCATAATGGTAAAGTTCAATTTTTGGAAATACTACTTTTTTTTAAATGAAAACTACTAAATTTTACAGACTTTTATTTTATTATAAGTGATATTATTAATTTGTAAAAACTACTAATATTTAATTTCAGAATTTTTTTAAATCTCCATTTACTAATATTTGTACATAATTAGAAAGGTCATTTTATATTTTACGCATGTTATTAGAGTTCATTTGTTTACAAACTGTACACAACATTATATTTATTTACTCTTATTTTCAAACTAAAAGATGAATCAGTCATTGTGTATTAGTTGTCTAATAATTTTATCCTAGCAATGTTGCTAATGATTACTGTAATGATGAAAAGAAGCTGTGTTTAGTTTTCATTTTGAATCAAATTACCAGTATTTTCATCGGTTTAAGGAAAAATGTCATCTTGTAATTCAGAAATTTGAATACAAGGAAGATGTGCTAATGCACGAGTATTAACAGCTAAAAGTGGAGCACTGTCAACGAAGCAACAAATTATATTTTTATTTTATTTTAAATGTTTGTAATAACATCAATAAAAAGTTTTTGTCAAATTGATTAAAACCAAGTTTTAATTTTTACTGATTGGCATTTTCTTAACTTGAATAGCAATAACAAAGTTGTCCATTGCCCATGAACTACATTGCCATCAAGAAAAATTACACTACTGTCCTTTTTTTAAAATAATTCTGAAATAATAACATAAATTAAAACAATGACATTGCTCTTCATAATATTATATTAGTAGGCTATAAGTATCAAGTTAAACCCAGAGATGATGTTTTTTTAGAAACAGGTACCGTACGTGCATGGCTATTAACTTTAACTGCCACCCAAATAATAACATCTCCCGACAGCTAATTAACGTTCATTGCCCCAATACAACCGCATTACACAATGTAAGAGCAAAATCAGCTGTGTTGTAACTTGAACAAATTAACAATAGAAATTAGTTAATAGTACTACACATGCCTATTTTATTGTGAAACAGAAACTTGACTGGTTTTGAAACATCTTGTTAATTGTACTCATGATATTCAACTCCTATAAAAGCGAGTGTACGTCCATACATATGTACATACATACGCTCATACATGAGTAACATATAATATAACAGCTGATTCCACCCATCATCTGTAATATACTTAAATAAAACCCAGCGTAAATTATACTTTGTGGTTATGTTTACAATTTCAATCATTATAATTTCTTGTGAATTATATTTTTTTTAATATGAGCTATGGAACTAATGTATGCTATAATATGTTATAAGATTTTCTTTGAGGTTATAAACTGTATATAAATACAACGTTTTAACATCAATATATTCGTTTTTATAAATTTAAAGAAGAGATAGCTATTAATTTAACTTCGGAAACATTTGTTCATCTTCGTATAACTTATTCGATTATTAAGGGTCTGCTGTAGTGGCCATCTTGGATTTTTATCCCATAAGAGCAATGTTAAATTTCAAACCATTTATTTTGTTTATTTTTTACTATCAAATTGTTTGCAAGGTCTCATTTTGAGCACAATCACAATACGCATCCGTTTTGCGTTTCACACGTTTTTAAATTTTTTTATTTGTCATGTAATTGACATTTTTGAAGTAACAAGTTTGAACTTTTTTCTTTTACACAATAAAAATGTATAATTAAAAGTGAAACGCAAGCAGGATAAGCAATTTTATAAAGAATATTCAGTTTTTTTTTTTTTCAGCACTCAATTACAAAAGATGGATTTATAAAATGGTTTGAAATGAGGCAATGTCAAAGCACTCAGCTGCAAGAAATTGCACTGTTTAGATATAGAGAAGCACTTGCATTTCCGGCTGCTTTCTTGTTTACTGGAGGAGACCCTTAATTTCTTCACTATAATTATTAATAACTTCTAAATCATTTGATCTATCAATGCAATTAAAAGATAACATTTTTATCTTTCTTTAAATATATAATAACATATATAAATACAAAATTTCAACAAATAGGCCTACGGTTTTATAATCATTATAATATTGTACACATTTACTGAGTTAAAAATCCCCGTCTGCTTAGTTAGGTAGGCCTAGATAAAGTCTGTTAATTTTAAATAGTTTGTTTTTTAAATAATGTATTTCTGACGCGTATGTAATTAATCTGCCTGTGATTTTTCACTGGGCTTACTAGTTACATAATAAGATTATGAAATGAAACAAAACTAAGCTCAAAATCATTGACCAAAGCAACAATAATTCATTATAAAGAATGCAATTGCAAGCAACTTACTTTTACTTTATCAGTACGGTGGCTCAGTGAAATTAGATTTTATTTAATTCTATAGGGTCAAGCACTATTTGCAACTTTGCTTATATTGTTCTACCAAGTAGCTATTAGCAGCATAATGATATTAATATATATAATCTGTTGCCTGTCCAATCCACAATTTTAAACAGTTATAAGATATGGATAATCTAACGATCGAAATCTACTTTAAAAACGAAATTATTTTTTTAGTGTTCAAAAATTAATTTCATACACTCTAAAGAATTTCTACTGAATAACATAACACAAAATTATTACCATTTTTCTGCACATACAGACACAAAAATGCACACAATTTGTGATATCCTATTAAAGCTATTGGGCCAATACAAATTACTAAAATTCATCTCATTAACATGATAACACAAACAGTACAATCGAGCACTATATTTATACAGATAAGAAATAATTTTAAAGGTATCCAAGTTATGAAAACTACTGATCAACCTAAACAAAAGATGCATGTTTTGTGTATATTACTTTGCACCAATGGGAATTCTTAAAAAATACTATGTTAATAATTATAGGATTATCGGGCTTTAAATGGGATTTGCCTAATTTATTTGCAACAAACCATAGTTTTTGTTTGCTTACTTATTTGAGTTGTTGTATATATTACGTAACCCAAGTTTTAAAGATGAAAAAGATAAAACATTTTGTTTTTATAGAGGATTGCCAAGTAAATTTTATCTGTCTTTAATGGTACTTTAATTGTTAAATTTAAATTTGCAGAACGTTTAATTTTGTTTATTATCTTTCATTTTTGAGAAATCTAAATTGGATTTTCTATATGACAAGTCAATTTAAAATATAATTTATAACTTTGGAGAAATCAATAAACACCAGAAAGTTCCTACATTCAAAGTCCTAAAGCCATTGTTTTCCTAAAAAGTGTATTTTTCTTTGACTGAACATTTCTAGTCTTTTTCTTCTTTCTGAAAACAAGTACCAACAAAGTAAAAAAAAGTAATCTACAACAAATTTGAATCGAATTGGTCACACTGTTTAGTTTGCATGTTGTTTTAACTTACTTTGCACAAATGGTGATTTTATGATTTCAACTATTTCTCCCAATACAGAAATCTTAAAATGCACTCATTCCTAAAATACAATTTTTAAGAAATATGTCAAATAATAAAGAAACAGATTTTTATTTTATTTACCAGAACCTTACATTTTGGTACTATCTTGGACAAACTCATTTTTTTAAACAATGTAAGCCTGATAACTCAAGTCCTGTTCACACATTCTGTTATATTGATAATAAAACTGTGAGTCTCTTTCCATCTGATGAAAATATTATAGAGGACTCAAGTGCAATTAATTCAAGTTTTTTTCAGTATCCTGTATGATTCACAAAATATCAATATTGTTCATTTGTTTTATATTATTTTATCATTATCATTAGATTAACATAAAATTTTAGTTTAGTACTTACTTTGTTATCCTTACTTTTAAGGTGTTTGTGATAAAATATGTATTGTATATTATTTTTATTTTGTAATAAATGAAACTTAAAAAGTAAAAATACATATTTTCATTTTCATTACATCTGTGCTTGAAATTATTTGAAAAAAAAATAGGAACTAAGTTATAGGTAGAACTTCTGAATTTATTAAATCAAATTAAATACATATTAGTGTCCTTATTAAATATTTCAATTGTTCAATTCAGGAATGAAATAATAACAATCAGTCTATACAATTTTGTCTATACCAAAATATTGTCTTAACAATAGGAGATGACAAGTAGATTTCAAACAAAAAAAAAACAAAAATAGAATCGGGTTTTCTATAATTATCATGTAACGTGCTGCCTCCTTGCAAGCCTCCTGCACATCATTATAATTTAAAAAATAGGTAAATAAACTAATTTTGTAATTAATATCTACACGTGTTTAGTTTTCAAATTTTTATAATTTACAAAAAGAATTAATTACAAAGAATTAATTTTATAATACACTTAAAAAAACAATTAATTTACAATAGTTTAAATAAATCTAAAATAACCCATACTGTCAAGGTTTGCACTCTTCGTGGAAAGGTTCTAATGCTCTGAAATCTCTAAATGTAGGAGGCAGGGCACTGTGAAGGTGGTTGCCACAACGTTTACAGGGGTCACTGAATAAGTTGTTATAGCTGTGAAACCATTGCTGAGAACATAAAATATTCTACGTTTTTAAATATTTATTAATTCAAAACAATACTTTAAACAATAAAGTAATAAAACAACATGCTTGAAAACAAAAGTAAAAAGTTACGAATAAAAATAAAGGAAATGCATGTCAAATAATTCAAAATTTGCATTTGTATTTATAACACAAGATAAATGATACCCAATTCGAAAATACCTAATGTGGATATTTCTTGTCTTGACTAAATTAGAAAAGGTCAAAATAAACCGACCACGTGACTCGACATCCCTCTATTTGTGATAGTTTTGCATAAGTAAAACAAACATACCGCTTTCTCGAGGAGAAAGTATACTTGTCATCAAACATTATTTAACGACAAATAACAATTCAACTATAAATATTTTTATAATAAAATACCAGATAAATCTATTTCATTCCATTTAGTGCAACGATGTGAAGTAAGAGTGGAGCCGTTCATCGATGTAATGGTTTTTCACCAGTGTTGCATGATGAAAGTTTGCGCAAATTTCATCAATTACTTTTATATTACCTAGGAAATAGGAAACTCATTGAAGAAACAGGATGGATTCTTACTCGGCATTGTTCACAATGGTAAAAGTTACACCAGTATCAAATTAAAGTGCTTAATCTACGAATAATTCGACCCCACACCAGAATTGCTGACATGAGTTAAGCAAATTTCCAAAATTAAGTTTATATGTTTTGGGGTTAAAACTAACTATTTTAGAAATTGGTCTACCCACGAAGGCGATGAATAGCTGCCTGGGTAGAATTTGTTTGCACCTCAGCCTCCAGCCCCTGCTCGAGGATTGCTTCATTCCTTGCGGCCTGTGATTATGGACTGTGCTTTGCGAGTTTGGGCATCGACCATGCGGGCACGGATCAGAAGCTGCCCCCGCAGTTTAACCCTAGAACCGGCAATGTTAACGAAAATGGATTTTTTGGCGTGTGCAAGCATTTATTAAAAAATTCGCCAAAAATAGTAAATTAACCCCAATCCAAAAGTGTTCCATAGCTTTTTTGTAGAGAAAGGTTCAAAGAATTTGTATATGCCAGTAAAAAAATTATAGATGTAAAATTTAGAATGTTATTAGCTCAAGAAACAAAAAATGTTCAGTAACGAAAAATAAAAGTTCAACTTTAAGTCTACATAAAAAGTAGTAAACATTTTTTGTAATTTTTTCCTTAAATGTAAAAAAGTTTCGTAATTTAGTTCTAAATAGAACTGTATAAAAACATTTAACATTTTCAAATTTTTTATTTTGAAAACACGAGATTTTATGTTCTTACTACAAGTCTGCTATCAAAAGTATGCCAAGTTAGAAACGTAATTTACTAATATATGCTGTGCCCAAAAATAAAATATTATTATAACAAAGTGTAGAGAATAAATCAAAGAACTGAACTGTATACTTGTAAATTATCTTTTCATAAAAGTGTTCGACTTAGAAGTATTTGAATAACAAAAGTTAGAAAAATATAGCAAACTCTCGTCTGTACAAGTTGCGCGCGCATTCTCGTATGTCTCCCTATGCTATAAAAGTCCGTTACGCTACAGATTTGAACGTTATGTGAGACCGTATTAGCAGTCACTTTCCCACGGTCCTACACAATAAACTGTTCAAATATAGCAAATTTGGTTTACAGGGGAAGTTAGCTTGAAGAATTATCTTTACAAAGATACCAAAATATCTATAAAAAACTATTGAGGTCATAAAGATCTCACGTGAAATAAATAACGCTGTTTATTGGTTGGAAAACTGACCAATTGCAAGGGTCTACAAAACCCCTTCTTACTTCAATACTATTGGTCCGATTTTTGATTTGATGAAAGTTTTGGATAGGGGAAATTGTGATGAATCCATTGGTACATAGGTTTAACTAAGACAACCTACTGGGCGGGTTTTAGAGATTGACAAAAGTTGAGTAATTTCGTTATGTTTTGTATGAATTTCCGGGCGCCGATTGATTTGTAGAAAACTAATAAACTGCAACGATGATTACGTATGTAAATATACGATTTAGAAAGAAATTTTAAATACAAAAAATAAAGTTTGAAACATTACCTTTCCAATGGTGTTTGTTTTTTTGAGATTGGAAGATTTTTAGTGGGTCAAATATTCAATACAATCACGCGTTACAAATGTGCTGTCATGATCGCACGTTCCGTGCGATCTGCCGGTTCTAGGGTTAATCCGGATTTGAAGCGGATACTTTTATGATATTTTACGTTATGGTAGAGGAACCAGACGGGCTATAAGGTCGTGTAAAAAAACAAAATCTTCAGAATAATAGCCTATATTATTTTTTTTTAGATAAAACCTCAAAAAAGTTTCATTTTAGTAAAAAAATATTACTTCCAGTCAAAAAAAAATGCTTCCGGTTTTTGGATTTGTTTGGTTTAAACAAACTCGTCCGAGCAACTTAGAAAACCAACGTGAATATCAAATTTGGACCAAATCGGATGTAAAATGTGGACGTTAGCGGGTGAACATATATATATACAATAAGAAACACCGAAGCTCCAACCACAAGTTCGGTAAATAACACTACACAAATAAATTTAAAAACATTTATTGATAGAGTTATTCTAGTTCCCTGATTTACATTTCGGTAATACATTAGTTTAGATTTAGAACCCTCCAATGATGGTAACTTGGTAACCTCTGAAATGAATAACTCCATCGATAAAAAATATTTTTAGTTTATTTGTATAGTGTTATTTACCGATCTTGTGTTTGGGGCTTCAGTGTTTTTACATTCACCATAGTACTCATTGAACATCTATCAACATATATATTTACACAATTTTTAATGACACTCCAAAATGTGTTATGGGGACCATGATCGATGCTCATTGACCACTCCCGATGTTAGAACTCACCATAAGTTACTATATACAGCTCATCTTTCCTATGGAAAATCACACTCGCCAAGTAAGTTAGTGTCAGTACTGTTTAGGTCAGTACTGTTGTCTGTATTCAGGACAATGTTATTTTTTTTGAAGAAGCATGGTTTCATCTTTCCTAATACCAGTAGAATGAGCAGTTCAAAGAATTGTCAAATTTAAACACAAGGTCTTTCGTTTGAAAAAAATAAAAAATTGCATTTGGTGGGCCATTTTGCAGAAATTATTACAAATTTTATAGCTTTGTATGAAACTGTTTTACATTCAACACTGCTTGTTTGACCATGGGAGTTAACTTTTTGATGACCAGGTCATTTTATGCAAACCATCTAGTATCAATGGATTTATCACCACCAGAATTTTATTTATGGAGTTATCTTAAGAGTAATTTCTCAAGAACAACATGGGTCTTTAAGTAAAGAATTCTAAACAAAATATTGAAAAAAAACACCTTTAACATATTAGCATGGCAACTCAGAGGGTAGAGGCACTAAACATGAGGAAAGGTAAACTGAATATGTAGAAACAAGTTGACACCAGCATCCATGGACGTTGCTAAAACCATTTATTGAGGGGGGGGGGGGGGGATTCTAAAATTTCCCAACTTTCGTGGGGGGTTCCAAACGCACAGAAAGGGGCTCTGGGTTTATGTTGTATGGAATAAAGCCCAGTGGAGATGGGCCCAGAATTTTTTTGAAAAATGAACTTCTCTAAGTGAGGTGTTTAACACTGCAAGTGCTTTATTGAGTACTTTAAGGCGGGTTACACACTGAAGTGGCGTGGCTGCCATGCGGAAGCACGCTGCATCGGCGAGTACGATGCAAGGAGGACTGGAATGGCGCCACATGGCCATACATTTATATCAGACTATACTCAGTATGTTCAAAAATGTTCCTGTTCCTGTTGTTAGCAGTCGTATTAACAGAGTACAGTCAACTCCCGACTAAACGGGATCGGTTTATACGGGTTGCGACTCAACTGGAATCGTCAACCGGGTTGAGAGACGAGAGAGGTGGTGGGGCAAGAAGTGAAAAAATGCGGGTGACAGGAGGGCGGGCGGCCTTGTAGCAAACGAATAACGACTAACACGAAACTGATGCTACTGCAATCACGAGTAGCATCTATTCACGTTTTGTTAGAGAATAGAGTAGCAGTTACTAAGTAGCAGTTATGTTATTGACGTAACATCTCTAGCCGAAAGTGACACACGGCACAGCTCTGAGTTACGTCAAAGGCCTTCTTGACTATTTAGACAGTCAAGCTCGTGTTACAAAAATAAGATCCACAATTTTGAAAAAGGAAGCAAACGCGAAAAAACAAAAAACTCTGACGGACTATTTTACTTGTTGTTGAACATTCTGGACTATTTTAATCGTGTTTGAATATTGTAAATAATATATTGCTGAACTGCTATTTCAATCTAAATAATGCTCTGTGTTTGTAGTTTTTTATACGTTTTAGAAGTGATTTAAGGTACAGTATAACCATTATGTTTATAATTCTTGCATAATACCTTGTATTTGGGCCCTATACTATAACGAATTGCTTTAACCGGGATTTCACATTATCCGTGATGGTCTTGCCGGTAATTATCCCGGATAATCGGGACTTGACTGTATAATATTATACACATTCTGTGAAAAATTCATCAAGATACGATAAATTTGAATTACTTTATTTATAAATTATTATTAAATTTTTAGGACCGAAAACTTATATACTTTGTAAACAAAATTTACAATATATTTAAAAAATATACATATCTTTTGATCTATATATTCTATTTTAAATATTAAAAAAGTTTTGGATTCACAATAAAATTCTCTTATTACATTCACAACAAAATAAATAATTAAAATAAATGTCAAATAATACAAAATAAAAACCAATATTGTTCACCTTTGTCGAATTTGAAATAGTAATTTTTATAGGCCTAATCAGTAAAGGTATTAAATTTGTTGTAACAATCTGATTTTTTAAAATTGTTATTATAGATATGTTTTCTATATGTGGTACAAATTTTATTAAAATCGGTTAAATATTTTCAAAGTTATTCAATTTTTACTGAAGACATGAACAAACAATTTTTCACCGAGTAAAGATATTGGAAAGTAAGTTTTATAGGCCTAGTCAGTAACGCTATTAAAATTTGTTGTAACAATCTGATTTTTTTCTATTATTATTATAGATATGGTTTCTATATGTGGTGCAAATTTTATTGAACTCGGTTATATATTTCTAAAATTATTCAATTTAGAACCAGTGGAACACAAATCCACCCTGAATTAAACACTGACGAAACAAAACCAATGACGAAATGTAGGCCAGAGAGTGTTATCTGCGCATGCGAACACCGACCGATTGGTGTTCGAGTGGCAGATGCATGGCGCAGTGCGAGGTACGGAAGATGCGCCACGCCACTGCTACTTCAGTGTGTAGGATCCCGTTTAAAAGTATTGGTTGATTTTCGTGTGGCCTGCAGCTAGTTGCCACTTGCAGCAAGCTGCATGCCACGCCACTTCAGTGTGTAACCGGCCTAAGAGTTTTTATTTTACAAGAATTTTAACATGTTCATCACGTTATTGAAAAACATTCCCAATATTTTCCCTACCATTTTCTTTTTCCCAATATTTACCGCAAACTTAAAAATTTCCCAATTTTGGGAAAAAACCTAATCCGGCAACACTAGTCTGGCGGCCTGTAGCTGTGCATGGCATATTAGTGACAGTCAGGGTTGTCACAATAACAAGAGTTGGAACTAAATTTCCCAGAACATCATTTAAGGGTCTGCTCCAGTAAAAATAAAATGGATTTTTATCCCATAAGAGCAATGTTAAATTTCATACCATTTATTTCGTTTACTTTTTATCATAAAATTGTTTGCAAGGTCTCATTTTAAGAACAGTCACAATACGCATCCTTCTTGCAATTTACATTTTTAAAAATTTCTTTCATTTGTCAAGTAACTGACATTTTGTAAGTACAAAGTTTGAATTTTTTTCCTAACACAATAAAAAATTAATAATGAAAAATAATTTGCAAGTAGGATCCGAAATTTTATAAAGAATATTCAGTTTTTTTTTCAACCCTCAATTACAAAAGATAGACTTATAAAATGGTATGAAATGAGGCAATGTCAAAGCGTTCAGATACAAGAAATTGCACTGGTTAGATAGGGATATAGCGATACCGGAAGTGAGTTTCCTGTTGCTTTCTCGTTTACTGGAGCAGACCCTTAAAAGAAGACAATGTATTTATTTGGTACAGAAATATTTGGATTTGCCCAACATTTTTGGATTGGAAATTATAACTTGCTTGTCATTTGTGAATGTTGGTAATTAACAACAAAAACTTTCGAAACACAAACCCAAAGTATTAGTTTTTTGAAGGTTTTTGCAACAATTTAATCAAAAAATCAAAATTCCAAATTTTTCAAAATCTCAAATTTCCCAACTTTTGGATTTAAAGATTATTAGGGGGCGCCGCCACTTGCCCCCCAATAGCAATGTCCCTGCCTGCATCAAAGGCTAGGGAGGACAATTAGAAGACTTTTTGTGAGTTATGCGTGCAAAATAAATAAATAAATATAGTTTAAAAAAACTAAAAAACACGCTTTTAGAGCATATCAAACTAAAAAGTTAAAAATAATTTTTCAAATAAGCTTAAAACAATAATAAACGATAAATACTAGCATTATTGTAAAAAAAGCGTTGGGTGCTCGATGTACGAGAAATATGGACAAAGCGCCCCACGCTTTTTTTACAATAATGCTAGTATTTATCGTTTATTGTTTTAAGCTTATTTGAAAAATTATTTTTAACTTTTTGGTTTGATATGCTCTAAAAGCGTGTTTTTTAGTTTTTTAAACTATATTTATTTTTCACTTTTTAGTTCGATGTATTATAAAAGCATGTTTTTTAGTTTTTTTAAACTATATTTATTTTTTTATTTTTAGTTCGATTAATTATTGAAAAAAAAATTTGGCCGTGGACGGGATTAGAACCCACGATCGGTGAGTCTGGGGATTGACGTCAGCGACGACCCGCGCCTTAGACCGCTCGGCCAACGAACGAACTTGCGTAAGAGAGATATACTAACAGTAATAATAAGCCACTGGCTTTTAGTCCAAAGGAGAGTTACTTACAAACATACAAGTGAAGCTAATATAAGCGTGTTAAAAATAGTTTTTGATTCATACTTTGTTCATCAAATAAATATAATTTGTTACAATTAGTTGTGGCATGTATGTAGTACTTTTAGTTTATTTTTAAAGAGAAGGAATATAATTCTTATTTTTATTAAGTAATACGACATAAACTTACCATGAAAGAACGAACTGCTAACTCTGGCATGGTAGGGGAATAGAAATGTAACATAGCTGCATGTGCGTTGTCTGTTAATTTCCTGAAAACTTTATGCCTCGACTCTGTCCACAAATCTAACGACTCTCCATGACCTTTAACTACCACCCATTCAATCATCATTCCTTTTAATGTGAACAATGCTTGCAAGACTCGGCCTAGTGTTACTTGAGCAATAACAACCTGTAAAATTATTTTGTAATTAGTCAATATTTAATTACCAATAAAAGTAAATAATTTTTTACTCTTTTAATTATTTAAATCTATAAATTACCGTAAACTATTATTTCCTACATAGAATTAGGGCTTTGTGTATAGTTCCTTGATATTTTCTGGTAAAGAAAGTTAAATACCTTGCGATTTTCAAAATTACAAAAAAAATTGCAATTCTCCGTTTACAGTTTAGTTGACAGCATGGGCAGGCATTGTCCGTGCTATTGAAACGGAGATCTTATGCTAGTAGCATGCACGAAAACATCAACCTCATAAAATTCATTTAAAATAGTTATTAGGAATATGTTTCCCTTGATATTTTCAAGAATAATTTGTATTATTGTGGAAAAAATAGTTGCTTTGTTTACATTTATTTTGATGGAAGAGCTGTTTTTTAGGAAAGTAAATGATTGAATATTGTACAGCAATAACTGAATAATAATATAAAAACTTTAGGAAAATTTAAATTCAAAATTTTTTATCAAAATGAATTAAGGATTGAGGAAAATAAGCACTAACTTTAGTTTACAGAAAACATCAGAGCATTATTGGTGCTGTACTTATCTATCATGCCCTAAATTCTGATGTATAGCCAGAAAACATCAGAGCATTATTGGTTCTTTACTATCTATCATGACCTAAATTCTGATGTATAGCAGGGGTGCAGAAAATGTTTTAGCACATGAAATTTCCCCAGAACACACTTTTTTCACTAAAAATTTCCACAAAATTGATCGCTATTTGCTACAGATTCGCCGGACATTATTAAAGTTTGTTTATCTATTTCAACATATTTATTGACATTATGTTTTAATTAGGCCTGTGCGAGCCTAGATTTTTGAGTTCGAGCCGAGCCGAGCCGAGCTTTTTATATAGCTCACGAACTCGAGCTTTTGACGAGCCGAGCTTTCTTATTACTTACTTCAATGTAGTACTAGGTAACAATCAGGGATTAAAACGATAAATACTTAATTTTAACAGCACTAGAGTAAAAAAAGTAGGGCTAATATATATGTATTATTTACATTCTTATTTTTTAGTCTGGGGGGACCATGATCAGTGCTCACTTATTACATCCAACAAAATTAACGAGCTCCCAAAGTTTTTGTATATCGTCGTGAATCATCCAGTAGCGGCTCGTGAGTAAAATGCTGGGGGGGGCACACACCACCGGGGTGTTTGAACATTTTGTGTATTTTAGTGAGTTTTTAAGGCAATCTAGGTATTAAATTTGTGATGCCATATGTTTCTGAAATACTTATCATATGTAAATCTGAAATACTCTACTTACACACCTTTAGTTATATTGCTTGTATCAGAAGTCCATCCTTCTTTCCGACTCACTAAATACGTCGCTCTGCGCATGCTCGGACGCCGTCCCAAGCCTTCCATAAGGCACAAGCTTAGACGCGTCATAGCACCAGCAGCCCCCACCACTACCACTCTTCATATAACTGCATGGTAATGGATTGGGACGTTCTGGCCAGCGCCCAACGGCTACAAATACAAATTTCTCGCGCTATTTTTGCGTGTTTTTTCCTACATTTTCGATGTATGAGATTGAAAAAAATACTTTGGTTAATTAGATGTATATTTATAATTGAATGGGTATTTAATTTTTTTTCTTTTTCAAATCTTTTGGAGGGGCGGCGTCCGAGAGCCCTTATGGGCAAGCCGCCACTGGAATCATCCTGTATATAAAGTTTTTAATGACACCTGAAAACGTGTTTTGGGGACCATGATCAGTGCTCACTTACTACACCCAACAAAATTAATATTGCATTGTCATCGGTCCTTGATAAGTGTGCAAAGTTTCAAATCAATCCGACGTTTTGAAGGGGGTGAAAATCACGTCGTGTTCTGGGGACCATGATTAGTGTTCACTTATTACACCCAAAAAATTAATATTGCATTGTCATCGGTCCTTGTTCTTCATATATACTATACACAAGGATATATATATATATATATATATAGAAGTTTTCACTTCAATAAAAGTATTCAGCTAAGTTAAATTACGGACAAAAAGTCACTCTCAACGTCTATTATAAAATATTGCCACATTTTCGATGCCATTGATGAAAAGACTAGCCTACTCCGGTTAAGTTTCCACATATCCTCAACTAACTAAACTTAATCAAATTAATATGTTAATTCAGTAGAGCGTCGATTATCTGAAAGCAGAAATGTACTGTAAATAAATAAGTACATTACAGTACTACACGTAATAATTCCGAATTTAAAGTTTTTTACTCGCATAATCAGCCGAGTTGTAAACTTCAGGGAGTTTGTGCGCTCAACGGAACAGCGGTCGCTGTTGAGTCAGCCGAGCGCATGGCCGACCGCTGCTGTCAGTCGTTAGTGAGTTCACAGTGAATTTAATTACCCGAACAAATTGGTTATCAGAAGTCCCTCGGTCCCAATTTGTTTCTAAAAATCGGCACTCTTCTGTATTAACTAATTGCGGTAACTAAAACAAAATGAATAAAACTCTGCACTAAAACTGAATACTGTACGTATTTACACACAGCGTTATTAACTTGATATTACTTTGTTCTAACAAGTTGTTCTGACTACGGCGGGACTAAACTGACGCCGTCGAATGAAATTTTCGATGATTGAAGTTCCGATTATTTCTGAACTCATCCGAATTGAACGTTCAGAAACAAAACATATAATATTCCGAGCGTTAACGCAATCCTAGTCAATCGTAAAAAAATATTATGCCTAATCGGATTCCGAATAATTTTATTTGACACTTTTTCTTGCGTAATTATTTTAATCATTTATTATTTTTTGTTTAACTTTTATGAATAATAAAGGGATTATTGATTGTTATAATCACTGATGGTAAAAAAATAATAATTTAGGCATAAATATTAATTTACAAAGGCTACATTATCTGATGAAATGAGTGCATCAAACCGGCATTCACGTCCACCATCGCCACACGATCGAGCTAAATTGCAACGTATGTCGCGTTCAGATAAACTAACGCGAAGAGTTTAGTTTTATAATAACCAAAAATGTGTGAATATTCTTTTTTTCTCTTTTGTTTTGTACCTCTATAAAGGGGTCATTTCAATTGCCGAATTCACGTCAATATTCGACATCAATCGGGTCCGGTTCTAGAACCGACTTTTTAGCTCATCGGTTCTCGGTTCCGATTAAAAAGCTCGGCTCGAATTTTTTCGAACTTTTTTTATTTTTGAGCCGAGCCGAATACTAAAAAGCTCGGCGTTCGAATACTCGATCTTCGAATACTCGCACAGGCCTAGTTTTAATAATTATTATTATATTCATTATAAATCCAATATAAATCTTCAAAAAATTTTGAATTGCATTATGATTAGTTTATTAACTACAGTGAATTAAAAATCTACGGTGAAATATCGTCAGATGGTCCCAAATTTAAAACAAAAAAATTA
Organism: Philaenus spumarius; assembly: GCA_018207615.1. Taxonomy (NCBI): domain Eukaryota; kingdom Metazoa; phylum Arthropoda; class Insecta; order Hemiptera; family Aphrophoridae; genus Philaenus; species Philaenus spumarius. The sequence goes on along the minus strand of JAGFPH010000061.1, from coordinate 5,468 downwards.
AACTTGATTATTGCTATTTTATTTTGTTTAAAAGTAGTGTAATGTCTCAAATCTAAGTAATACAAAAACATCCACTTCTAACAGTAGGCCTATAGTATTATAGCCTAGAGAACCCTATGTAAATATAAACAAACACCAGTACCAAACCCCATGAAGAAATGAAAGTAAGAAACTAAATTAGAAACATTATATCTATTATTTATGTAAAATTTGTCAAAATCATTATACAAGAACACAAGATGGTTAAAAAACGTATGTAGCTAAGTTATGTCAGCCATGTTAGTAGGCGACCAAACCATTGTAAACGCGAGTCAAGCTAAAACAAATAATGTACCATGTAATTTGAACTATAAACAAAAACACGATAATCCAATGTATGAAACGTATTCTATATTTAAGAAAATATTTATGAAACAATTATTAGTTAATTATATACCGTAGATTATTATTATTACTAAAATATTCACCATAATTAGTTTCACATATGACACAAGTAGTACAACATACACTAAATTCAAAAAAAGGAAGTTATTATTTAATCGGGTAAATTAAAATTATTACAAGTAAATAAATTTTATGCTTTAAACGCAAGAACAAATTAATTCTACAATTGTTTTAACCAACAAAGAAATACTTTAGGTATAAAATCCGTCGAAAACTAATTTCAAAAGAGAAAAACACGCCATGTTAGGAAGACTGCAGTGACGTAATACTCCGTAACCATGGTAACGACGAAAGAAGCCTATGACGTAACATTCACGTGAACGCAGTTGTCGAATCAAATGAATGAATACAGATTTCCGGATGCAGGCATAGACGGAAGTGAACGAACCCCGGCTACATCGTTTTTAAAAGTGAAGCCAAAAATCAGTGCAAATTGAGAACTAAGCGTGGGTGGACGTATCTAATGAAATGAAGAAGTGACGCCGTTAATTGTTTTACAAAAGTGTAATCAGAACGTATAATAACTCGATATTGACTCATGTGTTCAACCAAAAACTGATAAGTATTTAAAGAACAGTGATTAAGTTTAAAACTTAAAGGAAATTAGTTAAATAAAAATCTTTACCTTTCTTCTAATCCAATTCCTTATGACGCCATTTCATAATTGTTAACTTCATGTTTAAATTCATAATTGCGTGTATGTTTAATGGGATAATTACAGCAGCACGAGTACCCCTAGCCCGAGATCAATTTGAATTAAAATTTAATTTAATTAAATTATGTATTATGGTGATGAAACTAACTTTATTCTACAAATTTTAAATTGTTATACTGAGCTAAGCCAAACCGGAAATAGACATTTTGTTTAAATAGATATTCCTCATTATAAATAAAACAAATTCAATTCTTTCTTTCTTTCTTGTACCAAAACCAAATTATAAACCTTATGTATTTCTAGATGAATAATTTTAATTATATTAAACAAAATTTTTGTTAAATCAAATTTGTACTTATTTCAAAGCTAATATAAGTGAAGCTGAACTTAGTAGGTTTCAATTATATTACCTATAGGCTATAGTATTAGTAATTAGTATATTATAAATTAGGCTCCACAACGTGTGGGCAATTGAATTTCAAAGGAATACCTATAATTTATAAACCAATATAAGTTAATTATAAATTTGGCGACCAACGTGCCAGCTGTAATTATCTCCATAATAAATAATTACTTCCTTAAACACTCAACAAAAAAAATACATAACCAACACATTTATAGATACCGTATAGTAATTGATAGATCCACACTTTAGTATAATATTAGTTATAAGTACCCTACCATAAGTAAAATATAGCCTATTATAAAATAAGCCTATATTATAAATATGAGTAACCCACAAGATGATGACCCTAAATACAATTTAAGAAAATCTATAAGACCAACTGAAAAAGCACAGGAAGGACATTTAAAGAACTTAAGACCCATTAGTGAAATCGAAAACCAAGAAATTGACGCACCACAACCAACAACCAGCACAATGGCAGCTACACAAAGTGAAACGTCTACTGAATTAAGCCAGCATAACCTCTTAGAACAAATGACCTTATTAATACAAAATTTACAATTAAACCTGGATATCAAATTAGCCCAAAATCAAACTAGCCTAGAAGAAAATTTAGACATTAAATTAAAACAGAATCAAATTAGCCTAGAAGAAAATTTAGACATCAAATTAAAACTAAATCAAACTAGCCTAGAAGAAAACCTAAATATCAAATTAAAACAAAATTTAACTAGCCTAGAGGAAAATTTAGATTTCAAATTAACCCAAAACCAATCTTTATTACAAGAAAATTTCAAAACCATAACAGGTGAATTAGAAAATGTCAGGACATGTTTGACTAGCCACATTAACAAAGTAGAAGAACAATTTACTGAAAAACTTATAGAAGTCGAACAGGCTATTGAAACAAGCAGTCAACGAATTTCCAATTTGGAAAATAAATTAGGAGAAACCGTTAGCCTCCAAACTTTAGAAGAATCCTTAATTAACCAAGAGACTGTAATGGAAAACAAAATCAAAATTAATAATTCAATAGTTATACAAGAAGTCCAAACCTTAATTTCCGAAATTCCAAAAACCAATCAAACCGACCAAACTATACAAAAACCAATAAATGTAATCTGTAATGCGGGAAACCATGACAATAATAATCCAATTAACCCAACCTTACCAAAATTCAACGGAAGGCAAACTAACCCCAACGAGTACATCTATAGGCTAACCCGATACTATGAACGGTTAACAAATAGAAAAATAAATCAAGTAGGTGACAATACCGACTGCCTATTTGACATTATAGAAAACAGTTTAGAGGGAACTGCAGCCAGATGGTACCAATTAATTAAAGATGACATACATGATTTCCAAGAGTTCACGACGGAATTCCTAGCCAAGTTTTGGAACCGTGATGTCCAAAGAGGCACACGACAAAAGCTAGAGTACGAACACTACAGACCCGGAGGTAAATTATCCCGAAGTGAGTACTTCATAGACAGAGTGCTGACGATGAAATCTATGATCCCTCAACCAAAAGAGGAAGATATAATAGCAACTCTGGTCGACCATTTCGAGCAGAGAATACAAGACGCTCAGCGTGTACAGAACGTCACAAGCATAAGGGAATTTGCAGACTTATTACAGAGAGAAGATACGGAGGAAACAAACGCTGAAATTAGGAAGAGGAATAACAGCAGCCCTCATAATGGAAATATAAACCCTACAAACAGAATAAACCAACAGGGATACAACCAAAATGGGTATTCAAATAGAAATTTCAAATATAGGCCCAATGAAAATTATAATAACAGATACAAAACAACAAGAGACCACCCTTATCAAAACCAATCCAGCTATAACCAATATCACAGACCAAATTACCAACAAAATAATAGTAGATTTAACAGTCAAACACCTATGAGACAATTTGAAAGACAACCACAACCAATAGCAAGCAATTTTAGATTCGCACCTCAACATAACCCTAGGCCTAACTACAACAACCAATACCAAGAACGAAGACCTATAACATACTCAAACCAAGATAAACCGAGGGTATGTCAACTAATCGCTACCAATACAGAACCCGAAGAAGGACATAAGAATGAACCAGCAGCGGAAAACAGTGTAACAAAAACACAGTTAAACTCCAACGCACTGGCCTAGAAGACTCAAGCCTAAAAACAAATGGATATACAGGTGAAATAGAGATATTACCGGCAAATAACACCATAAAACCTATCCCAGTGCCAATAACTTTAAATAAATTCGGATATAGGCCAACATATAATAATAATAATAATTTCCATTTTATGATTTCAAATTTATACTGCGACAGAGATTTCTTACTTACAGAAGACGAAGATGAGGTAAACAGT
>JAGFPH010000060.1:1326354-1342384 GCA_018207615.1 Philaenus spumarius | reverse complement strand
GAGAATATTAGTACAATCTTTACCAATAAAAATTAACCACTTAAAGAATGATCATATCAGTGGGGCTTAACTGGCTATGGTTTGGGGGGGGGGAAATACCGGCAGTTTGGAGGAAATTTATAAATTTTATTGCTTCAAATCAAGTTTTTGGACTACAAAAGTCCCCTCAAGTATGTTTTACCCTTTCTCAGGCAAGGGAATTTCCACTGCGTATGCGATATTGGGGGGAGTTCGTCACAAACCTAGTTCATTGTATCTGGAGTAATCGTTGCAACAACTGCTTCAATCCTGTTTCTTACAAGGTCAGCTCGTAGCGGAGGTACATACACATGATCCATTATGAACCCCCAAAGGTAATACAAATTTTATAGCGTCAGATCGGGAGAACGTGTAAGCCAGCGAAACAAGCTCTGTCATCCGGCCTCTTGCAAGCATCTCCTTAAAACTCTCAACACAGATGTTGTTATTCATGACTAGCCTTCCAAACTGATTTCTTGGTTCTACGCGTGAAAGACTCTCTCACTCGTTCAACACATTTTTAATTCACTCTCGGTCGTCCCGTACGCTTCCCTTTGCAAAGACAGTCGGTGTCTTAAAACTGATGGTACCATCTACAGATGATATCACTTTGGAGGATTACATTTGAACTTAATACAGTACAAACGTCCAGTCCAGTACAGATTCAGTCCTTGGAAACTTTAAAACACTAAAAGTTTTCTGTTCACTAATAACCATCTTAGCTACTAGCGCTTTTTGACAGAAGACAGAGGAAATGGGCTCAGGTGTACCAACAAAACTGTTTAGAGTTGCTCTTTCATTTCATCTATTATTTATAATTGTAATTTAAATGTAATAAATACTACAAAGCTTAACTCCCCAATATTCTTTTTGAAACACTCTGGACTTCTTCAGCACGCTCAAAGTTATTGCAAACCTTCTAAATATAAAAAAAAAAAATTATTTGAAACAATTTTTCAAATGACCAACATATAGTACAATGGGTGGCCAAAATGAGGTCGTAAAATAAATAATTTATTACTTCCTTAGTAGATAAAAACTATTTTGTAACACATTATAATACTTTAAATCTATAAAATCGTCTCACATTTATTTTGATAGTATGAATATATCAAACATGTAAAAAATTAGTTATGGCTGATGAAATAAAAACCCTTGGCACAGATATAATGTAAATATTAATCATCCATGTTCAATCAAAGGAATAGCTTAATTATTAACGAACATTTAATTAGAAGCAAAAAACGTAGAATGCAATTGCAAGTCACAATCCTAATACTAAAGAAACACCTTGAATTAAATGTTTCTAAAAGGGAAAGTAAACTATTTTAACATTAAGAAATGAAAGTATTAGTGTAACGGAATTTAACACCATCATTTTTGTTGACCTTGTTTTGTATTTATTGATTGATTCTTTTTTTTATTTTTTATTTTGGGGGGCTGAAAAGCCACCCTGGGTGCGCAACTGAACACGCATAATCAGAACTCAAAAAATATTTAACTTTTACAAATAAAACATCTGATTTGGATTATAAGCTTAACGCAATTTTAGCTTAGGCCTATACTGAACCAACACTCGTTTCTCGAAAGCATTTAGATTTATTACCATAGCAACCAAATTGGCAAATTTTGAATCAGGTAAGGAGCTGGGAGGAACAAGACTGTGAAAACAATTCCAGACTGGAATAGAAAATAGCATGTCTACTCCCAGTAGCCTACACAACTCCAGGGAACCTTTTTAAAGACCACATGAGAGTGAAAAGGGTTAATCTTGTAGTCTTACACTCCAGTTTGTTAAAGTTATAGATTTTTTGTCAGCGAAGTTCTAAGTTTTTTAATCTTGAGTTCCTTGTTATCTTTAGGTGTAACACAGGCCTAAATAGTGGCAAATGTTCTAATAAACAATTACAAAAGTATGCTTGTTTATTTAAAATGATTTGTTAGTTGAAATAATTACAATTAATTATATTATTACAATTTCATTATTAATTAGTCGATCCTCGATACAAGGGCATAATCACAACTCAAAAAATATTTAACTATGAATTTTGAACCAAATAAATAAATATAATTTGAAAGGGTTTTAATTATGGATGTAAAAAACAATTTTTTTTTAATTTTATGGTACAATATGTAGTGTTTTTCTAAAGAATGTTGCTCGAAATCCATCCTTTCCAAAACTACTTTAGCTAAATCACGATTAGGGAGCCGGTCTTGTAACTCATCAGGAACGCTCGAAGCTAGAGTCTAACTCACTTCTCAAGTTTTTTTTAAAGATTGAAATCGGCCTATAAATAAAAGTTGATAGTTTTTCTCAGATTTAACGGTTTTGATGGCCGCCTAGAACGACAGCTCGAAGCAGTGACACTGGTAATGGAAGCTTTCCATGGATACGAATCTCGCATACAGTATGACGTTGTTGGACACTCGGGAGAAGGCTTTGGACTTACTTTTATACACAGTAATAGCCCACCTGCCAACAATAAGGACAGACTGGATGTCATAAAGGTAAATCTAGCTTTTATTTAAGAAATATTTGTTAAATAAAGAAGCCACGTGCTAAGTACAAACTTGTGTGATAAATTTTCTGTACTGCAATTTTAATCAGTGAAGAAAAATTAGAATTATTTAATTATTTTTCACAACCAACAGTTTTTTGTATGTTAAGTTAACAAGATAAAAACAACAAAAAATTAATAAAATAGGTTTTCTGTATTATAATTCAAACATCTGTTGTTACATATTACAAATAAAATATCTGATTTAGACCATAAGCTTAACACAATTTTAGGTTAGGCCTGTACTGAACCAACACACGTTTCTTGAAAGCATTTAGATTTATTACCATAGCAACCAAATTGGCAAATTTAGAATCAGGTGTTACGTTGGCTAAGTTTAGTTAGTTTTAGTTACAACTAGTTTAGGTGAATAGACACATTCCAACATACCAGGTAGAGTAAGTAGACCAATAAACAACTAAGCAAGAAAAACTGAGGAGGGGTAAAAAGCTATAAATAGGGGGTGAAGAACAAAAAACGGGGTCTGTTGGCCGGTGGTGAAGTAAGGGAGAGAACGTGACAGGTAGGAACCGAGCTACCCGGGGTTCAGGAAGATATAAAAGGAGAAAGTAAGCTTGTGAATTTTTTGGGATTTAGATATAATAGTAGATTAAATTCTATGGGTTATTAAGGTTTTGGGATACCCAATATTGTTCCAGTCTCTTGAACTCAGGTTTACTTGCGAGTTGGATATTGTAATTTGTTGTTGGTAATTATTCTTCACAACCAACAGTTATTTTGGGTCAGGTAATAGCAAACACAAACAACAAACAAGGCTTACTACATCGTAATTCAAAAACCTATCGCTATTAAAATTTTGCCAACTTTATTCTTTACTAGGCCTATTTGATCAGTTTGTAATACTGCTTTTATCGTATCACATTTTCATCATATTTTATAACTTGAAAATTACCTCTCTCCTATGTAAATAAAAAATGTCTGTCCTAATTTTAATCGTAATTTCCGTGAAATATAGTATACAATGATTTGTTTGCATTTACTTCGCCGCACCCCCTAGTTTAGTATATTTATGTTTTGATAAATTTTTGTTATTTAACTATCAAAACCGTTATTGGCAAACATTCTGAATGGAACTGACAGCATGGAACTAAATAACTTAGCAGTCGAATTTTCAAAATGATTTTCTTTATTTTGAGCAGTACATGCCTATTTTAGTAGCTAAAATGTTAAGGAATTTGATAAATTACCAAATTAACAGTAATAGTGGTGGGTACACAAACGGTCAACTGTTTGAAAAGAACAGTTCTCTGAAAAAAACGAACGAACTGGTGTTTCTTATCCAGACAAACTGTTTTTTCCCCTTCCACTGAGTCCTCTAATATGCTTTAATGCGCCCCTACAGACTTTGACCTGTTTTTACTTTTCAAACTGTTTTTAAAGAACATGTTAAAATGATGAAAACCATGAAATACCTTTAAAGATGTAGGTAAAGTAATAAGAAATGTGAATTAAACTTAATTTTTACATTAGGCTACATAACCAATAGTTTTAAGTACTAAACAGAAGTGTTATTTTTAAACACATGTAACAAAATGATATTAATATTTCTGTAAAACGATCCATTCTAAATAGTAACAGATCAATAATTTAACCTGTTTTTTCAAACTGTTCTTTTTTTTTCAATGAACAGTTCATTTTCGTTGAACGAAAAGAACAGAAACACCCACCACTAAAAAGTATCTTAACAGAGTTAAAAAACTCAATACTAAAAGATTCCATGAAATGTGATTGGTTGATAAAACAAGCCTGTATATTTATAATTGTATATTTATTGTTATTAGACGATGCATGCGCACTCGCAGTTCTGCATGTCCGGAGACAATACTCTAGAAGCAACCGAACATGCTGTTACCTCATTAGCTGAGGAAGACTGTGATGAAGCTATTGTTGTAGTTCTCTCCGATGCTAACTTGTCGAGGTACGCCATTCCTCCGAAACATCTGACGAAAGCTTTGACGTCCAATGCAAACGTTGATGCTTACGCTATTTTTATTGGTTCCTTGGGCGACCAAGCAGACAGGTGAGTTGCTAGTACTTGTTGAACCATTGAATGGTGGGTTGTTTATTTATGGTATATGTCACCAAAAAGTGATAAAGAATTTTATGGAAGTAACGTACCTATTTTTTTTTTTTTTTAATGAACTTTTAAGGGTACATTTTGTGTTAAACATTAAAAAATACAAAAATAAAATTTTTACAAGTACAGTAGAACTTTGGTTATCCGAGTTTCCATATTAACCGAGGCAAATTTTTAAAAAAAAATTTCAATCTGTTAACTGAATTGATTTTGATAAAGCATTCATAGCTAGAAAGGATTTCTCAATAAGTGAATTTATAGTAAAAACTTTTGTGTTAGATTGAACAGAAAGAAAACAAAACTGTTGTTTGCTTTGTACATCCTGAAAACATTTCCGCTTCTTACCCAACGGAGGAATAGTAGTGTAGTGTATGACAAAGCGGTCTTGGGCCTGTAATACATTCTCCTTCTTGCGGCATCATATTTAGAACTCGCCATCTTTTACCACGAGTTGGTTCTTCTCCCTTCTACTGTATTTTGTTCTTTTGTTTTTAGTCGGTGTTAAACTTTGTGAATGAGAGTGTCATTATGAGTGGAAAGCGAAAGCATGTTGTTATATCTTTAAATCAAAAATAGGAAGCAATTAAACAATTATATGGAGGTAATTCAAAAATAAAAAGGCAAGTGATTTATTAGGTGTTGGAGAAGTGACTGTCGGGGATTGGAGACGAAATAGATCGGAAATTAAAAAGTGGGGATCTCAACTGTATTCAAATAAAGAAGAGGCTAGGCAATCAATGAAAAAAAGCGGGCATGAAAACACTTCAGAGGCATTATTTTTGTGGTTTTTATTACAGTAGCTTACAGTATCCAATTTTTTTCGTTTGAGTACGTTGTCAAACCTTTTTTGTTTATTTAAAACTATATTATTTAAAGCCAAATAAAATAGATTGTGATGTTAGTATAGCTCCAAACGACATAAATAACACGGCAACTCGCACTTCAATGGTTATCTCATGGCCTACCTTATATCCATGTTTTTGGTTATCCGAGGTCCAGGAGGTCCCAATTACTTCGGATAATCGAAGTTCTGCTGTAATATTAAAAAAGTTTTTTTTAAATAAATTATAATTACGCCTACTTTTAACAAATTAAAATGTTGGATACTCGCAATTCTCTGTTTTTTCATTAAAACTAAAACATAATAAAGTTGTGTATCAACTGCTTCTGATGCAATGAAAACATTCAACGGACTCAGTAAAAGAGATTATTTACTACTTAATTTATTCTTTCTCCAGGCTTGTCGCAGCTCTGCCAGCAGGCCATGGTTTTGTCTGCATGAATCTCCAACTTCTACCTCAGATACTCCATCAAATATTCACATCTTCAGTTCTTAAGTCAAGATAACCTTAGTATACTTTAGGCTGAATTAATTAAAACAGGGTTATTTTAATATATTATATTCTTTAATCAAATGTGAACAGGTTAGGTTAGTTGTTATTTTGATACTACATTATATTTTGTTGACAAAAGTTCAATGGAAGTTATTTAGTCCTAAATTTTAATTTTTGATTGTTTATGTATCTGGAAATAAGCTACAGGAATTTAAGAGTAAACATTTTATAAAGACTGCAACTGTGAACGGCTCCTCGCTGTTGGTCACCCCTGCGGTTCTAGAGTGGCTTGTTTCCTTATAGGATGTGTCCTTCCACACTCGTGCGAGCTTCCGGACATTGTCGGGATGGTTTGTGATGGATAAGGTGATGAAACGGTTGTTTCACTTAAAAACATTTATTAAAGCAAAACAATCTATTCCTCTGCTGGACCAAACTAACAACTAGACTAACTGAAGGTAGAGCTAGGCAAGCGAGTCCACCTTGTGTGGTCAGACCAAGGTTACTAACAGACTATCTTAGGCTTGAACAGTTAGCTTCAAGATGGCTCCCCACCCTTTAACTATAAACTGTGACATCAGCTATTGTTTGTGTGAAGCCATTATTTAGCATGACCACTATCAACATAGATCCAGAATTACTATACTAGGATTATTAATTATTACCAGTATACAAGGTGGAGGACACATGTCACAAAATATTTGCTGTGTTTTTGTGTTTAAAAAACATTAGTTTGGAACGAAATTCACCAAATTTTCAAAAGCTTAAAATAAAATTATGCACTGAGCAAAAAATATAGAAATATGCACAAATTCAACTTGAATTCGATTGTAACAAAATATGCATATGAATTTTTAATGTGTATAATAAAAACATTTGCGTAAATACCAAACTGTTAACAATAAATGGGTTAATAGTTGTTTGTGTCTTAAGCGAGGAAAGTATCACTACAGCTGCCACGAAAGGAAATGTAAAATGTAATTTTTTTGAGGGCGACTTAAATACTTTCCTCTTGTGACATATTTTTGATCCAGCTACAGTTTTATTAAATAATTTGTATTTAACTATGGAAGAACCTTTATTAAAACATAGACATTCATATTTACAAAAACAATTGAGGTTATGTCAAGAGTACACAGACAAAGAAGCAGCTGTTTTACTAACATATGATTTAGCAGACGGAAAAGTGCCCTTATAAAAAGCATTGAGTATACTTTACAGCTGACAAGGTAAACTTTGTGTTTTTTATAAGGACACTTTTCCACCTCCGTGTGATAAGTTGTTCTTTCTACAATATCAATGAGGCGGTTGAAGTAGTACTAGAGGAAAATTTATTTACAATATTGCATTATCATTGTTGACCATTTTTCACAGTACATGCATCAAATTATTTAAGCAACTCTATATTTTGCTTGTATTAACCAAAGAGATTGGCATGTTTTAAACTGCAAGACTGCTTGACGTGAGTAATTGAAATATTACATGAAGTATGGATTCGATCTCGCAAGAAATATTGCTCAGTTTCTCGTAGCACCAGTTGGGCTGGATAAATGCTTGAATAAGACTTGAGAGGAGCCATTACCTTGTTCAAAATAATTTATATTGGTACAGGTTGGGCATAACCTAAAACTGGTTGGAATTATTGAAACTATACTGTTTATCGGTTATTGCTTACAAATGCATAGTTGCTATGGTAATATATGAACATCAAGTTTGCAACGAGTTACCGTAACTCCTGTTGCCTAAAGCTAGACTAGTTGCGCGCATGCGCGTCAGAACCGACCTTGTAGTTTGACCTACAATTAGAAAGCAGTGTAGTGCTAGCCGGCGACCAAGAAACTAGACGAGAGCTGCAGGTCCAACGTCCGTCGGTGACAAGTTCTACACTCACTGTAATCCGTTGTCAATATGCCATAAGCAATCCTATTAAATTATATTATAATCGGTAATCGCGTAAGTTGATATTATAACAAATCGCGCACTCGTAATGAATAATAAGCGGTAATAATTTCGTTTCGGTTGGAACCCTATCGTGTACCAATGGTGACTAGTGATTTTGATTAGGCTAAAGTGTAATAGTTAAGATTTATATAAATTAATTAAACGCTTGTTAAAAGCTGGCAGAATCGGATTTGCAGGGTACGGCTTAAGGCAATCGGTTCAATTAGGGTTGATGAACAATTAATTGCTCTGGGTATGTGGGTATCGTCCATTTTGCATCGACAGTTCCAGTCCCGACTTCCATTAATTTAGTAAGTCGGTGCAAAAACACGCTGACTAGGGATTCCCAAATAAGATCAAAGGGATAACTGGTACAAGTTACACATTCGAGCTACTCATTGCATCTTCTTCAAGGAATGTCTTCTACCAATCACAATGGCCACTGATACAAAGTATGAAAGACAAGCTAAATTTAACCATAGAGCTTATAAACGTATATCGACTTTCAAACTTTGTTGCTGTGGTGGTATGCGTCAATTATTGGTGTTCAAAATATCAATCCTGTAAAATAATAGTTAAATACTGGTCTATCCAAGCAAACTTAGGTTCGTTGTGAAGCTAAAATTCCAAACAACCAGATTCTTTCATTTTTTAACTAATTCATGCTAAAACTAAGGTACGGTAAACAAAATTTTTTTACATGGCAATGACTGTTACTTAATTTATTATTTGTGCGTCTGCTTTCCCAGCTGATTTGTGTTATGTGCTAACCTTGTGTTGTTTAGATTCAGACGATTCTCTTCAAAATATTGATGATATTTTACTCTCTTTAGATTTATCTAATCTTTATAAATCTGATAGTAATCTAGAAATAAATTATGATATTCCAGAGCCTGTTACTAGGCCTACAACCTGAGTTGCAACTATATTTAGGCCTACAACTCCAGATATAACTACAATTTGTGATAATTTTATAGAGTAGAAAGATGTGATTGTAGTTTTTTAATAACACTAATATTTTTTAGCTATTCAGGTTTCTATTAATTCCAAAATGGTTTTTCTTAAATAACCGCTATAAAATTATTCAATTTTAATAGATACGTACCTCAAAAGTCTTAGAATTGAAAAAAAATATTTACTGAAAAGGGTTTACCCCCTTGCAATATTTTAAGGTGTAAAAAGCGACTTTCATGGGTTTTATTATATTAAACTTTATTAAACAAAGCAGGATGGTGAGTAGAATTAATACGTACCAAAATTTTTCAAAAATACTAATTACACTGGGAGTTTTGGCCTTTTAAGTAAAACTGTTACTCAATCTAAACATTTTTCAAAGGTGTATAACTCGCTGGCTATAAAAGAAAAGTTATGAAATATTTTTTTTACTATAGATAAATGTATATTTTTTAATAAGACCCTTTAATATGTTTATCTCATACAGTTTTTATGAACAAAATATAAAAGTATTCGGTAGCTATAAAAGGAAAGTTATGAAATAATTTTCCCAGATTCTGGAGAAATGCAGGACCGATTTCAGTGCGGTTTGTTTTAAAAGTTCGGTTTAAATGTTGTCATTATAATCAAAAATTATGAAATGTCATTTTTATTTCTTCGGTATATTTATAATGTCACTTTTCGACGTTTTTCGTTTTTAGGTTACAACCCTATTGATACCTTTTTTACTTTTTGTATGAACCCATCTGAAATAGCCGACCTCTTGAGGTTTTTTTAACCTAGTTATGTAAAATTTAGTTAGTCTGATTCTAGTTAAGAATGTACACCTTTATTTTGGAAGTGGTAAAAATACCATGATTTCTGTTAAATAATTAAACCTATATGAAGGAAACATAAGCAAAGTTAACTACGGTACCATAAAATATTATATTTTGAAAATAGTATTACAGTTGGCAGCACCTTATGGGAAAATCATTTAGAAATAAAGTAATATTAAAAAACAGTTTCATTTTAAAATTAGGTAGCAGCATGCACTGGCCAGACCATATAGCAAAATAATTGTTACATAATTTCAATAATCTAGATAGCAGCACTACAAAAACTAATGAGCTTGGCTTGTGAGAAAGTAACTAGATAAAATAAAACCTGAACACAAAATCTCACAATAAATACGTTTACTAATCTCAAACGCGTTTCAACGACAATGTCTCCCTCATTAGTGATGCACGGGCTACAGTAACCAAACAATAATTATAAGAAGTTATAACCAAACTATAACTATAAGAAGTTTTGGTTACTGTAGCCCGTGCATCACTAAGGGTAGGGCCATTGTTGTTGAAATGAGTGTGAGGTTAGTAAACATATTTATTGTGAGATTTTGTAGTCAGGTTTTATTTTATCTAGCCATATCCAGTTCATAGTAATTTTCAATGTTCAATTTTAATAATCCAGGTAGGAGCACTTTCCAGATCATAACAAAATAATTGCAAGTAGTTTCAATTTTATCATCCAGGTAGCAGCATTTTACAGTTTCTTTCACCGAGTCACATTTTAACCCTTTGCGCTCGTCTGGCCAGCACTGCTGGCCTCATGGTTGTTTGAGTTTACCCGGCATTGTTTTCAATATTGCCGGGCGCACAGCTCGGGTGGCCAGCAGTGCTGGCCACATAACTTTCCCGGCTAGGACGGCAGCCATATTGACTGTTCTGTCGCACCAGCTCGGAATTAATTTTAGACCATTCACCACAATTTGTACATACAATGAAAGAAGGACAATTGAAAATAGTATCTCAAGCATATTTTATTTCTACAAAACTATGAAGGTAGTTTTAATAAATGAACTGAAACATTTTTTGCAGTTTTTATATTTAAAACAAATTTTAATCTACGTTTATTATAAAAACAAGATTACATGAACTGATGCTACAATGTGCTACATTTTGTGCATGATATATACACCTATGCACAAAAACAACCAACTTCAACTGTTTTTGTATCAGTCCTGGGTGTGCTGCTCTCTGGGAGCTTTAAAGTATGCTATGAAATAAATTTATCATTCTACAACTGCTAATAAATACAGTACTATCTTCGTATATGTGAAGTAGAATGCCCCAGGTTAGATTTTGATGTGAAAGGTTTCATACAAATCAGGGCCGTATTTCTAAATAGGCTGCAGCCTAGAGCGGCAAACTTTTAGGGGCGGCAATTTGGATTTTTTTTTTAACTGAAAATAAACCCTTTCAACTTTATTTAACATCAGAAAATATTTATATGTGGCTTAAATGTACAGCTTACGAAAATATGTTACTTACTCTTCCTAACGACTTTCTATGAACTGATATGAATTCACCTGTGAACTGATATATGTAGTCTGATTTGATCCATGGAATTAGCCATGGATAGAACAATAAACTATGAAAAAGACAGCACGAAAGACAAAAAGGAAAGTTTGGCCTGACGAAGATCAAAGTGGAGAAATAAACTATGCCGGAAGGGACGAACTAATAATTGTTTCTATTGATAATAGACTCTTTTACTGGTAAGTTCAAGAAGAGACGAATAGCCTATAACAAGTTTCAATACAGGTTTTACTTCTTCAGTTGCACGAAAACAAGAAAGAATGAGGAATTAAGAAAAAAGGCAACTAATCTCTACCACACCTATACACACAACTTGGATTCTGATTTCATTGAAAAGTGCAACCATTTCCAAAAGTACTGTGTTGCAGGTGCAGGGAAGGAGCTCCCAGCAGAAAACTGTTCCTAGGGATTTCAAAATTTCTCCGATGTAATTCCCTAGAAGATGTGTATGTGATTTTGGACATCGCACTAAGAATAAGCCTGTGCATACCAGCTACAAATTGTGCTGGAGATTGTAGTTTTACTGCATCAGAATAGTTAAAAACTATCTAACTTACGAACCAGCATTTCTAAAGGAAGGTTGAACTCACTCTCTTTACTGTTTATTGAGGCAAAAACCACAACACTTTCGAATGAGGGCATTATAAATGAGCTTGCTCTTAAAAATAATCCTGCAAGAAAGTGATGTAAATTTGAACAGGAATGAAGATGCAAAATATAATTAATTTGTGGGTTGTTTAATTTGTTTGTAGAGCCTATAAAATTTGGTTGCAGTTGTTAGCAATACTTTATTTTCAATACGAATAATACTGTAAATCAATAACTAACTACGGTACATTTTATGTGCCAGTAGCCTAACTTAAACTTCATTATCCTTATCCAGTAGAAGTTAATTGAATAACAGTACTTAATTTATTCTAAAACGAAAAAGATATGCCTAACCTATAAAACAAAAAATACAGATAAACGGAGTGGAATATGTAAGTATGTTTTAGATGTAGTAATAATAAACTCATAATATTATAGCTCATAATAAGATGTAGCTAATAAACTCATTTGAGGTATTTATGTTTAGTTATTTGAGGAAATTACCTGCTTAAAATAACCTAATTTGATTGAAATCCCGTTTGCAATATTCAATTAGACCTATGGGAGCAAAAAAATTTTAAATTTTAAATAAATCTTTGAAGATAACACATAGCTGCAGCATATTACCAATGAATACATAATACTATAAGAAGGTCACTCGCAATGGAAAAAAGTCAGCACAATTTATTCCAAGGTTTAGTAACTGACCAAGGCGAGCGCTAGTGTTTTTCCCTCTCTGTGAGGGAAAGAGGGAGGACATAGGCGGAGGGGGTTGAAGGCTTGGCTCTGCACTTCCGCTATTTCGAAGAAAGCCATGTTGCCAAATTGAATGAATATGAATTCACATATTCTAGTCGGAAAGTCAACGGATGTCTGCCAGCTTCCTGCTGTATTCGCTGTTTATTCTGTGCAGTAGTTATTCTAGTGAACTGTTTGCGTGTGTGTGTTATTCTTACATCTATAATGGCCTCAACACTAAAGTGCTCTTATAAGGATTGTGATGCTATATATAGCAACAACAAAAATGTATCTTTCTTCACATTCCCTGTAAAACATAAGGAAAGGTGATTTCATTTATTATTATTAAAACATGTGCAATATAAGTAACATAGGTAATTTAGTAACGGGTCGCTTGTATAATATCACAAAACCGTATTACACTAGTCTCAAAACTATCTAAATTCCTCCAAACCGTCTGATCAATTTGGAGCAATTGGGATTTTAATTAGGCATACCCCAAGGGTTTGAAACTGGAATAAAACCCCAACACATAACCACTTACCGCGTAGTAGTAAATAAAAATGCTAATTGGAATATTTTTAGCTAAGCGAATGGTAACACTAAAATTTGTTATTTTTTGACCGATTTTTACAAAATTAACTTTCTACGTGGATTTTGAGGTGCTAAATTCGAATTTGACATTGGTTTTTACCTAGCCAAGCGATTGTAAAAACTCAAATTTGTTATTAATTTATGAACCAATTTTTGCGAAGTTCACTTTCAATATGTTTTTTGAGGTGCTGAGTTTGAATTTGACATCGGTTTTTACTTATCTTACTTATGAAGTGAGCTAAGCGAACATAACAACTCAAATTTGTTACTAACAAACCGATTTATATGAAACTCACTTTCCCCATGTTTTTTGAAGTGCTGAATTCGAATTTGACATCAGTTTTTACCTACCATACCTCTGACGTGAGCTAAGCGAACTTAAACATCCAAATTTATTATTTATGTACCAATTGTTATAAAAGTAACTTTCTATATGTTTTTAAGGTGCTGAACTCTAATTTGATATCGGTAAAACCGTAAAAAAAGACCGAGGCCAAAGGCCGAGGAATGCAAATGAGCGGAGTGAATTTGCCAGTTCGAGCGCAGCGAGTAACTCTAAAAAGACCGAGGCTGAAGGTCGAGGTTACCCAACGAGTGAAAGCGAGTTGGAACATCACAAGCGTAGTGAGTGGCGGGGTTGGCACGTGAAGCGTGCAGGGGTGTCCTCTAGTTAAAGTTTCCAATACAGAAAAATCCCCAAAACTGCCATTTTCAAATTTTTAATGCCGTTATGAATAAAAAAGGTGGTTTTTATTTCCCCAATTTACAAAGCATGAAAAACAATTCTTAATGATTGGGGTTATGAGAAGTAATGTTTATTATTTAAATAAAACGCAGTGTTATGGATAAAAATATAAACTTTAAATATGAATCACTTACACGTGACTATTTCATTAGGTTTTTAACAAAAAAGATGGATTAAATTCAGATTTCTCATTTTATATGCATATTGTAGATATTATTAAGTATAAAATTGCAAAAAATGTTGGTACTGATTTTAACAGTATTTCTGAATCCAATCAGCTGACATGGACACTCAGCTGTAGTGTAGATAACACAGACACTTTAACAGTTGAAACTGCTTTTCGACTGCTTGAGGGGAGACCCTGATGCAGTAAATTCCATAAATAATTTCACAATAAATGCTTATTTATGAAAGTACTAGCAGACCCGACAGACGTTGTTCTACCCGAATGTTTGCTTGGCTGTTATTAGCGGGTTCAATAAATTTGTTTTCTATACCTATTTGAATTTTCGATAAACTATATAGCCTACTAAGTGACATTTAAAATTAAGTTTAATAAAAAAACATACACACAACATTCTAATTAAACATACACACAATAATGTTAGGTTAGGCCTATTCTGATGAAACAACATCTTATGTTTATTGAATGTAAATACATTGAATGGAAATTGACTGTGTTTAACATTTTAGAGTTCATGTTAGATTTGATGTTATAATTATTTATATTATTAACATTGAATTATATAAATTAATTAAAAAATTATATTCACCTGGAATTTTATAAGTAGGCCTACATCAGTATTTATCACAGTACAATCATCATTTTTATGTGTTAAAATAACGGAGTTAATATATTATCTGAGAGTATATTTTTGGAAATATTTCCGTACACCTCATTAAAAATATTATTCCTATCTCCTATTAATTGTTAAGGTATATAATATTATACAAAAAGATCATTGAACCAGCAATAACAAATATTATGTTTGTACCTATATGATATTGTAAATCAATCCTGATCACTGTTACACAATTTTATTTTACAATATAGGTGATTTGTATAATAATAAAAAAACAGCAAGGGAAACTTCTTTATAAAACGATTATCATAACGCAATCCTTCATTGGTTTTGTGTGTTTAATAATATATTATTTTGTAAACGTACCCTAAAAAATATATGTTGTAAATTTGTTAAAACAGCTGTTACTTTATTCTAGGACAATATTACCATTATTGTGATATTAAGCTGGACATCTGAACAACTATTTACCTTACATTTTTTTCAATTAGTTGCTATGGTAATGAATGTAAATACATTATTATTTTGTGTGTTTAATTAATTTTATTTATGTATTTTTCCGATATTTTAATAGCTATTCTGGGCGGAGACAAATCCAAAAATCAAAGATTATAAAAATTGGTTGAGACGTTCTTGAGTTATAAGTGTTGTAACAAACCCGACTTTGTTTTATATATATAGATAATATATTATAATAAAATTCACTGTTCCCATGTTTTTTGGGGTGCTGAATTCGAAATTGACATCAAATTTTACCCATCTCTCATCTAAAGAGAGTTAGCATAACGTAAAACCTGAAATTAGTTTTTTATAAACCAAATTTGATGGAACTAACTTTTCCAATGTTTTATAAGGTGCTGGATTTGAATTTGACATATGTTTTTACATATGCTTCTTCTTAAGTGAGCTAAGCTAACGTAAAAACTCAAATTGGTTATTTATGGACGAATTTTTATGAAACTCACTTTCCCCATGTTTTATCATGTGATGAAATCAAATTTTACGTCAGTTTTTACCTGATGCCGCAGGCCTAGTCCGAAGGCCGAGGTGTGCAAACAAGCGGAGCGAGTTTGCTCTTTGCGAGGGCAGCAAGTCACGGGGTTTGAACGTGAGGACAACATTTACTTTCATATTTAAGGGTTGATTTTCACAAAACTCACTATGTTTACGGTTTTTGATGCGCTGATTATGAATTTGACATCAATCTATCTACGGTTTTTACCTAATTTACTTCTGAATCGAACTAAGCGACAGTAAAAACTCAAATCTGTTGTTTATGGACCGATTTTGACGAAATTC
>JAGFPH010000060.1:1302531-1326344 GCA_018207615.1 Philaenus spumarius | reverse complement strand
AGTAAAAACTCAAATCTGTTGTTTATGGACCGATTTTGACGAAATTCACTTTCTATATGTAAGTTCCCGCTAAGACGAAAATCAGGAAAAATTGTCCCGATTTAAATGGCATGGCCAATTAAAGAAGCCAATGCAACGCCTACTTTCTTTATTTTAGCGGCTAAACGGTTGGTCGGATCTCGGTTTTTACGAAAAATCGTCAGTGGGGAATTAAATGTCCCATGGTTCCATTTCCAATTTGATCTTGGTTAAATTGATTGGATTGTGAATTGCGGATGAGACGATTTTTGTGACCTACCGGATAAAAAACTAGGCAATCGGAGGATATGTTCGAGACATTTTAAAACGCCATCTTTTACAAACAGCTTGAAAAATAAACTTGTGCACAATGCTGTGCCAATACCATGGTTTGAAGAAGGACCCCAGACGCAAGATGTGTTAATTGAAGAACGCGATGAAACCAATGAAAATGAGATCCAAACACAGATTGAACAGCTGACTTCTGGAGAATCACATGTTGCAAGAAGGACGACAACAAAAACTGAAACTCTTCAAGAACTTCCAGAAATGTCAAAAACAAATGCTGTTGATGACTTCTTTGATGACATAAAACCCCTTGTCATTAACGACATTGACAATACTGATGTAGCAATAAAAGTCACTCCAAGAAAAAGAAAACTTATCTTCAGGGTTAGCAGACAAAAATCACAACTAAAAAAGAAAAGTTATAGTATATCATTTTTAAAAAAGAAACGAACACTTTTGACAGTTGAAGATTTGATAGTCCAAATAGCAAAACACATTTCTGGGGAACCCCTTGAATTTATATCAATGCAACTACGCCACCAAAAGAGACGAGAATGGAGCGAAGATGAAAAATACATTTCTCTATCAATGTTCTATAAATCTCCTAGTCTGTATATTTATTTAAGAAATAAAGGATATAAACTGCCTTGTACAACACTAATTAAAAAATGGGTTAATGTCCACAATCTTACGCCAGGATTCACAAATGATATATTTGAAAAACTTAAGCTGAAGGCATCTTCTATGAGCAGTAGTGAAAAGGAATGTGTCCTGATGTGCGATGAAATGTCAATTAAAAAGTCACTCGATTACAATTCAAAGCTAGATTTAATTGAGGTGTTTGAATATTTTGGCCCTTTGGGAAGAAGTGACAAAATAGCCACGCATGCAGTTGTATTTATGGTAAGAGGGCTGAAACATCCATGGAAGTGTCCAATTGCCTACACACCTTCTCACAACTCGGTAAACAGCCGCACATTGGCCTTGTTGTATGACATTTGTGTCGAGAAACTGTTCGAAACAAATCTGCAAGTAAAGGCAATAGTTTCAGATTTGGGTTCAAGTAATGCCGCCGCTATGAAAATAATGGGCGTAACCAAGCAGGCTCCATTTTATTATTACCATTCTAACAAAATATTATGCCTGTTCGATTATCCACATTTAATGAAATGTGTTAGGAATAATCTCCTAAGGCATGACTTAATTGCTGACAATAAAGTTGTCTCATGGGGTGCAGTAAGACGTTTTTTTGAAATTGATTTACAATCTGCTACAGATTGCAGGGCTGCTCCAAAACTGTCTGAGCCTCATCTCAATCCCCAGGCATTTCAGAAGATGAGCGTCAAACTTGCTGCCCAGGTGTTTAGCCACTCGGTGTCTCGTGGGATGAAGGCAGCCAATCATCTAGGCATTCTGCGTCATCCAAATGCCTCAGATACTGCAGATTTCATTGGAAGAATGAATGACTTAACGGACTGCTTAAACAGCAAGCACTGCAATGATAAAAATCCGCTAAAACAGCCATTGTCAGCGAATAACCAACGATCGCTACAGTGCATCAACGAATCTCTTTCTTTTGTACAGACTTGGAACATTAGCGGCTGTCCCAGGCCTCCTTGTTTCGATGGTCTAGAACAAACGATTCGAGGCATCATTGATCTGGCAAGTGAAGTTACTCAAGAAGAAAATAGCTTTTTACTAACAGGAAGACTCAACCAAGACCCAATCGAAAACTTGTTTGGCGTAATTCGACATCGATCTCGTTACAACAGCAATCCATCTGCTAATCAATTTAGAAAATGTCTTCAACACTCCATCTCTGTCAGGTTAATGGACCTACCTGGGAGTGCAAATTGCGAGCCAGATGGAGATCATCAACTCAGTATCGACATTCTCGAAGAAGAGCCCACTACGAGCACTGCCGAAAATTTAAACGACTGCCTTGCAAGACCAACACTTTCCGATCCTCCTAGTGATGAAATCACCACCTCAAATTGGTTTTCAGATCAAAATGTGAAACAAAACATAGTTATGAGCCCTCTTGAAGAAAATGTTGTTTGCTACCTTGGAGGCTGGCTAGGAAGGAAGTGCGTGGAAAAGTTTAAGTGCAATGTGTGTCCGGTGGACTTGCTCAATCCTAACCTAGGCGTAAACATTGAAAGAGAACAATTACTGTTATTTAAAGCATTTATACGCCATACAGGGGAGCTTGCAGCTCTCAGCAGACCGACAGACAAGTTCTACAGTGTGATCAAGGACCAGGTCAAACTTTATTCGAAACACTTCAACAAACTCATCAGTGGTACGCAGATTTTAAAAAAACTTACCGACATCATTGCCTTTGAAACTGATTTGTTGTACCCGCACTGGTTTTCAGGTGAATGTACTGACCATAGATTGTATATATTACGTCTCTTAGTAAGATGTAAACTTTTCTACTCCCTGAAAAGGAAGAGGAATGACATAAGAGATGCAGCTTTAACGAAGTTTGGTAAGAAAAGAAATTCCGCCAAGGCGAAGCTCAACGAGAAACTAAAGAAAATCAAACATGTCTAGGTTTTATTTAACGAATTCAACCAATCTCTCAAATGTTTAAATTTATATTGTATATTGCCTATATTGTAATTTGGTTAGTATTAAGATTTTTAGTTATTTACAATGCGTGCCTATATTTTAATTTGGTTAGTATTAAGATTGTCAGTTATTTACAATGCGTGTATATAATTTTTACACATCATTGCATGTGTTTTGTGTTATTTTATCAAAAAACGAAAGCTGTATTTTTTTCTTAAAGTAAAATAGATTGTGGGTGTTAATTGCTAAGGTTTTTTGCAATATCTCTTTTTGCAACTGAGTAAAAAAAAATTACTATTTATATCATACGTTTATGAAAACAATCAAACAGTTTTTGAAAATGTATTCAGCAATCAACATCCGCATAACATGACAGTACTTAAAATGAAACCAAATTTTTTAATTTATTCCACGAACTACCGGAAAAAATTACTTATTCTGTAGCATATTTCTCTTATGGGAATCAGATTCAATATGGCGGGTAGAGTGACAGAGTGACCACTCAATTATCTCAGCAAGACAATTATTTTATTAAAAATGTGAAAGTGTGTGCCTTGAATGTGTAAAGTCGAAACCAAAGTCAGTATTATTGAATTATGATTAAACATTTTTTTTTAGCTTGTTTATTTTGTATTAGAGAAAAATACCTAGATCTAACAAAAATGTTCCACCTAGATTTTAGCAAATTCTTATCTAAAATCTTATTGAATGTAATTTACAACGAATGGAAGCTGTGTTTACCATTTTAGCTTTGTTGTTAGCTTTGATGTTATAATTAGTTTTATTATTACAATTATATAAATTAATTCTATTCATCTGGAATTTTATAAGTACATCAGTATTAATCACAGTACAATCATAATTTTTAGGTATTAAAATAACGGAGTTAAATCTATAGGCCTATATATAAAAGCCAAATACCACTCACTGACTCATCACGATTTCTCAAAAACTACTGAACGGATTGGAATAAAATTTGGTATGTAGCTTCCTCTAGGGCTGTAGGTGCTCATTAAGAAAGGGATTAAGAAAATTCGAAATTTTAGGGGAGTTTCGGGGGTGTCAAAGTTACTAAAAATTCCTATAAGAAATACATAGTATAATATAATTGATATATTTTTTTATTTTAGGGGGTATGGGTTGTATGGGGTGGTGGGGGTTCAAAGCTACCTACTAAAAATCCCCATAAGAAATACATATTATAACACATTTATTGATATATTGTTTTATTTTAGGGGGGCATGGGGGGGTCAAAGTTACTAAAAATCCACATAAGAAATACATGGTAATACATTTATTGGTATATTTTTTGGTTAATATACATTTAACTTTGATTTGTCTCTCCGTGCAAAGCCGGATCCGGCCAGCTATATATTATGAGAGTATATTTTTGGAAATATTTCGATACTCATTAATAAATCTCCTATTAATTGTTGAGGTATATGATATACAAAAAGAAAACATACGCACAACATCCTAATTCATACACACAATAAATGTAAGATAAGGCCTAGACTGATGAAACAACATTTTATGTTTATTAAATGTATTTATAACGAATGGGCATTTAACTATGTTTACCATTTTATCTTTGACTAGGGGAGACCCCTGCGTGCTTCGCATGTCAACCCCCAATGGAACCTTCTAAAACATATGTTATGTTTTATTTATAATAAAGTTGTAGTATTAATAATAACCTCAAAACTAAGATGGTAAATAATGTTAAATGTTCAAACCAAATTATTTCTTATATTTTATAACAGCAGTTAATAATAGTTAAAAGAACCAGCAAAGCTCAGGTCTACACTTTAAAACCCTAACCTAAAAGCTAGAAATACAAAAACAAATGCTTCAAATTTTGAAATCAGCTGTTAATGGAAATATTGAAGCAAACATTTTCTATATTATCTGTTATTTTATTCAATTGGTTGCTATGGTAATAAATGTAAATACATGTGTTGGTTTATCATTCCAGGCCTAACCTAAGATTTTTTCCAACTAAATTTACATATATTAAAATAAAAAAAAAGGTTTTTACCGAAATTAATTATAGCCTATGTTACTCAGGGATAGTGTAGCTTTTTATTAGTAATACTATTTTTTCAATCGGTTCAGTCGCGCCAGAGATTATAACAAACAAACAAACAAACAAACAAACAAACAAACTTTACCTCTTTATAATATTAGTATAGATGACTTTGATGTTATAATTAGTTCTATTACAATTATAAAAAATAATTAATTAATTCTATTCACCTGGAATTTTATTAGTACATCAGTATTAATCAAAGTACCATCAAAATTTTTAGGAGTTTAAATAACGGAGTTAAATATATTATGTGAGAGTATATTTGTGGAAATATTTCCATACACCCCATTAATAATATTACTTTTATCTCCTATTAATTGTTGAGGTAAATAATATACAAAAATATTATTGAACCAGCAATAAAAAATATAATGTTTGTACCTATATGATATTGTAAATCAATTCAGATCACTTTTACACAATTTTATTTTTTACAATATAGGCTATTTGTAAAATAATGTCTATATAAACAAACAGCAAGGGAAACTTCTTTATACAATTATTATCTTAACGCAAGCCTACATTGGTTTTGTGTGTTTATAATATTTTGTAAACCTAACCTAAAAATATATTGGTTGTAATTTTTTAGTTTGTTGTAACAGCTGTTAACTTATTCTAGGCCAATATTAAAATTATTGTGTCATTAAGCTGAAGATCTGAACAACTGTTTATCTGAAATTTTATTCAATTGGTTGCTATGGTTATGAATGTAGCCTAAATATATTATTATTTTGTGTGTTTAATTAATTTTATTTATTTATTTTTCCGACATTTTAATAGCTATCCTGCTATTCTGGGTGGAGACAAATCTAATAAATCAAAGATTATTAAAATTGGTTCAGCCGTTCTTCAGTTATAAGTGTTATTGTAACAAACCCGACTTTGTTTTATATATATATATATATATATATAGATGTCATAAATTGCAAAAATATTTAAGCTTTTCTACAACTTCGTTATTTATAATTTTTTCTATCTCCTATGATTTTCATGCAATTTGTTAAAAACGGTAGAAAGGGTCACTAATCCAAATGTATCAACTATAGGAATAGTCAACTGCATAATAATTATTATTGTGTCTACAAAATTACCCGCTTATGTACTGTAGATTATAAACTGTCAAATTAAAAATTGGGAATATGTACAGATACGTGATATATTTATTGATTTATAGATTCATGGGTTTGATTCCTACATTTTAAGATTCAAACCTTTGGAACAGGATTGCGTAGCAAATACAGGAATATTTACAGACACTATAATTTATTAATTTACAGATTCATGGGTTTGATTCCAAGTCTCCCCTCTGACGAACTTTCCGATTAATTGTAATCCATTTGATTTATTATTGTATATCGAAGTCCCTGACCACAAACACCACGCCAGAAACTGGCTACTTAGTTCTAACTGTTCACTGGACAGAAGTGTTAACGAACCCCGCTTAGTTGCAAACAATCGTTCATTCATTTGCTCACATGACAGCCCTCTCTGACTCGGAAGGTTATCCCATATATACCCAAGGGGTCGTTTTTGACCCAAGAAACTTAATTTTTTTTCCCTCAAGAATAAGGCATATTTTTTTATATTGGTAGTTTAATATAGTTTGTTACAGGTGTGAGCAATTAAAAAATAATGTTGGTTTCCAGTAAGTGCTGCTCTCTGCACAGTTATATTTGAATCATTAACTCATGTCAGCAAGCTCTGGATTGAGCCCCACAGTACCTCTAATTCGAATTGAGGTCTGCACGAAACGCATTTTTCCGCCTAAAAAAAAAAAAAAAACTGGATCACAGCTGTTGTGTACTACTCTAATATAACATGTAAGTATTCATTTTGTAAACACTTTTAGTAAGTTTAGTTGTACTTCTTTTCTTACTAACATACTATTCTTGTAATATGTATAATAGTTGCATGCATAATCAATACTAGAGGTTTGTAAATTGCCTGTAAAATACTAATGGGTCATTATTGACCCCTTGGGAAAATACCGGATCTTTTAGGTTACACTTCCAACTTTGAATGTTTGCTATTATTCTAATGCTTTATTTTGATTTGCAACAGAAACAAATGATGTTTTTCCCTCTATAAATGATTTAAACAATAAATAAAAGTTGACTTTTTATGAAATGTTCAATAATAGGCGTACTAATATTTTTAGTGAAATAGGCTATTCCAGTATTGCACAGGCTGTTGTATATACAGACAACACGTGATTTGTTTGACATACTTTGAAGTTTTAACACAGATTTCTTGGTTAAATCTTTTTAACTTTTGGTTACAAATAGTAAATTTCGCTAAATTATAATATATAGCCTATATACTCTTATTATATTTTTCTAAAAGTTTTTTTTTTGTGTTACAGGGATAACCTGAATACGTTTCAGATATTGGAAGAGCTTGACAGGTTCGGAAATGAAGATGTCGTAGGACAGATCGATATAGTATTACTAGGCCAGCGACCATTCGATGATGGTGACGAAACTGACTGCGATTCAGGCGAAGAAAATTGTAACGACAAAATTGAAATGAAAAAAATAAATAATAACGTAACTGGAACAGTCAGAGATAACCGTACCAAACAGTGCCCCTTGAAAGCAGTCAAATCCATGCAAAAGGAAAAAAGAGGCACGTATGATGTAAAAATTGCAAAAAACCAAGGAATAACGGCCATAAGATGGAGGGATAATAATTTTGTAACAATTCTATCCAGCGAACATGGAGTAGAACCAATGAGGAGTGTAAAACGTTATTCGGCAGAAGAAAAGAAAAAGATTTTGATTCCACAACCTAATGCAATCCACCAATATAATCAGTTCATGGGTGGAGTCGATCAACTAGATGGTAATATATCAGCCTACCGAATTTCAATTAGAGGAAAGAAATGGTATGTTCCTATTATATTATGGTTGATTGATGTCTCCATAAATAATGCCTATCAACTCTCAAGACCATACAATAAGTCGTTAGATATGCTTGGTTTTCGTCGCAATCTAGCAAGAACAATACTTACAGTATATGGTACTCCTTGAATTTTATCAGGGCCATCGAAGTCACAGGATAGAAAAACAGCAAATGCAGTAAAGCAAAGCAGTGGTCACTACAGCCGAGGCGAAGATGTGCTCATTGTACAAACAAAACCACAAAACTTTGCCAGAGATATAAAGTACCACTTCACGATAAATGTTTTATTGAGTACCATACATAGTTCTAGCTGATGTAAATATTGTAAAAATATATTTTTTCCAATAAATATTACATTTTTTGATGAAATATGCTCACGTTATTTCAGTTTTACCTATTATTATTAACAATATCATATCACTAAGTATTAGTATGAATTGCAGCATATTTGCCCAAGGGGTCGTTTTTGACCCATGGCCCCAGGGGCCTATCGGTTTAAGAAATAAATAAATTTGCGCTATATTCATTATATTAGTAGTATTTGTGTACAAAAAAACAGATAAAATATCAAAATTAAAAAAAAAAGTTATGGGCATATATGGGTTAAGCACTGCACCCAACTGACCCAACACCCGTCTTGCTGTCAGGTCAACTTGGCATCATAGCTTCCCCCAAAGGCAAGAAGGTTCAACGCACTCACAGACCCCCACCCCCCACCACGTTTCTCCCTCTTTCCCTCACGGCGAGGAAAAAACACTAACGCTCGCCTTGGTCAGTTACAAAACCTTGGAATAAACTGTGCTGAATTTTCTCCATTGCGATTGACATTCTTATAGTATATGTATTCATTGATATTACGGAACAGATTAGAAACTGCAGTATTCAATTAAGCATGTAGGTAGCAGCACCTCCCGGGATAATAATTCTAATTATTAGCAATATTTGATGATAATAAACCCAAAGTTTAATAAAGTCTATGCAGGTAGCAGCACATTACGGTACAGATCTGAGAAACTTAACTGCCGATCCAATGCAATATTTTGTTCCACTGGAAATTCGACTTTTTTGGCGGTATCTATTGGGGAAACGAAGGAAGCTGTTTGAAACACCAATGCTTTCTCCCTAGCGCTACCTCGCGGCGTGATCATGTACTATTTTCGCGACAACCTTTTTTCCGGCACACAGCCCCCGTATGGATGCAAGATCTATTTATTATTCGTGATCTATGATAATACCAATGACTGCCACTGCTTATCAAATTACTACAGTGACTCAAGGTCTCTAGAAAGGAACTTTCTAGAGACCTTGACAGTGACTAGCAAATTATGGACGTGCAGCGCTTTCTCGTAGTTAAAGTATCAACTACGATCACATGATTTTAATATTTGGCAGAACCATTGTCAAAACAATCAGCAAAAATACTTACCTAATTTTCCTCAGTGAGGCAGCACTTTTTTTTTTGTTTCGCCTCACTGAGAAAAATTACAGAGTTCGGGAATTATGACTTGTGAACGTCCATAATCAAAGCTTGTATCCCAAAGGTGCTGTCACCTGGTAGATTAAAGTAAAACTATAATTATTTTGCTACAGGTTGGAAAGTACTGCTACCTGCTTTGAAATTGTTAACTATTATTTATTTCTACAGTTATTGTAGCGCTTTCTAGTAGTTAAAGTAACAACTACGATCAACATGATTTCTATATTTATTTGGCATGAATCCGTAAGGTGCTGACACCTGGTAGGTAAATTCAAAACTATTTGCAATTATTTTGCTATAGGCCAAAAGTGCTGCAACCAACTTTAAAATTGTGAACTATTATCTTTTGTTCCAATAGATATTTTAGCAGATTATAACTTTTTGTAAATTATTGTCCCGTAAGGTGCTCGCACCCGTGATTTATTTTCATAATATAATTACTTCGGCTAGCATTAGAATGCCGAAGTATTAAAATCATGCGATAATTTTGTGTGTGGCTGTTTTCCACTAAACACGATATATATTCTGGTGGTACTGTACCAAAATCTTCGTAATTTTATTGTGGAGGGTTGAAAAGCTTTTGAGCTTTCTAGCGTGAGTCGTAGTCACGTTTATGGGTCAAAATGTTTCAAATATTCATTCAAACTTATGAAAATACACCCGATTTTGAGAGTTAAAGAGTAGCGAGTCGGGGTCACGTTATAGGTAAAAATTTTGAAAATTCTGTGTGAGGTAACGGTAACGTTTTGTTTTTGGGTACGGGAAAACCGTTTTTGACAGTTAAAAAGTCGCAGCGCTTCAGGGTCATCATTTTGAAAATTCAGTGTGGGGTATCGTTTTATATGTTTTTGGGTATGGAAAACCCGATTTTGACAGTCAAACATCGTAGCGCTTCGGGGTCACTTTTTTGAAAATACAGTGTGGGGTAACGTTATATATGATTTTGGGTAAGGAAAACCCAATTTTGACAGTTAAAATGTAGTGCTTCGAGGTCACGTTTTTGGGTCAACATTTAGAAAACACAGTGTGGGGTAACGTTGTATATGATTTTGGTAGTGGGAAACCCGATTTTGACAGTTAAAAAGTCGTAGCGCTTCCGGATCACGTTGATGGGTTAAAATTATGAAAATTCTGTGTGGGGCAACGTTTTATGTCTTTGGGTACGGGAAAATCGATTTTGACAGTTAAAATGTCGTAGCGCTTAGAGGTCACATTTTTTTATTAACATTTTGAAAAAGCGTGGGGTAACGTTTTATATGTTGACGGGAAAACCGATTTTGACAGTTAACTTTTTCACTTTAATTGTCTTTCAATTCGTGTGTTCTGTCCGGACGAGCCGAAGTCTCGAAAAAGTGTTCCATCTTTTCACTAGTTTCGGATTGATGCCGTAATGTGGTGCACTCTATAAAGCTTTTATAGTCAAATGCAAGTCAGAGTGAGGCGGAAGTTCAAGCCTACCGAGGGTCAGCACGGTT
This sequence comes from Philaenus spumarius, assembly GCA_018207615.1. Taxonomy (NCBI): domain Eukaryota; kingdom Metazoa; phylum Arthropoda; class Insecta; order Hemiptera; family Aphrophoridae; genus Philaenus; species Philaenus spumarius. Next base: position 1,315,522 of record JAGFPH010000060.1, on the reverse strand, counting down.
GACTGGTTTCCGCTCTACTTCTACCGAATTTTAATTTTTTATAGTAGCGTTATGCAAACTTTTTTTATAACAAGAAAATATAAAAATAAATCACATAACGTTGTGTATCACGATCGTCTGTTTATTTTGGTACCAAATTTGAAATAAATCGGTAAATGTTGAGTAATTAAATAGTTCTTAGTTACATTAAAAGCTATGCCATTTAATTACTCAACATTTACCGATTTACTTCAAATTTGGTACCAAAATAAACAGACGATCATGATACACAACGTTATGTGATTTATTTTTATATTTTCTTGTTATAAAAAAAGTTTGCATAATGCTACTATAAACAATTAAAATTCAGGTAGGTGTGGAGCGGAAACCAGTCGACCGTGCTGACCCTCCGTAGGCTTGAACTTCCGCCTCACTCTGAGTTGAATTTGACTATAATTAAGGTATGTTGATGATTGACAGGAATTTTAAAAGATGGAATTATTTGCCCGTGCTAACTAAAAACATCCATTTTCGAAACATTAAAATTTTTGTTTTGTAAAATTGTAGTTTTTTTTTAGTTTTCTGTACATTAACTAAAATTGTAATAGAAATAAAGAAAGTCAAAATCGTTATTTCAAGATAAAACAAAAATATATTCGAATTATTAATTAGGCCATAATTGGATTAGGCGAGTCAATTAAAATCAAACATTCCTTTTAATAGCCAAACTTTTACATAGGCCTTATTACAACTTACTTGAAATATAGTAGTATTATAAGCAACTAGCTGAACCATGCGAATATTTCGCAAGTTAGGCGTAGGCCTACTTACCCGATTAATACATTGCTTTAATTAAGTAAATTACGTTGATTTAATTTGATTGACGGATAATACACATGCGCATATAGAATGTAAGCAATTCAACCAACAGCTGTCATGTTAGTTATTTTTAATAGATGGTGCCTTTAATTAAAATCTATATGAAGTATAATCTAAACGTTTTTTAAATCAGTTTTTGTAACGAAAACATGAATTTTAAGTTGTTTGTCTATTTTTTGTCAATAGCGGGGAACATAGGGTTTAAAGTGATGCTTGAATAATTAATTTTGATGAAGAATTAAGGGAGATATCGCTTAGGGACAATAACACAGAGAAATAATATACAGTATAAGGATTACTGATACAGTAAATTAATTATATTAAAATAATCCATCTCGTTTTATTATTGCTTTGTTTTGAGTGTACATAACAAATTATGAATATTTATTTAAACAATGTAATTGCAAAGGATAGTCTTAGCTTAACTTCTTGGTTAAAAAACATAATGGCGGTTGACTCAGACTGTTGCGAGAGGAGCATCTGGTGCGTTACAATACTCATGCTGTTTCGAACTACGCCAACGCTGTACACAAACTAACTCGCAAGTCAGTTCTGGACAGACTCCGTGCGAAACTGTACTGTGTTTGTCGTTTTATGGCAGACAACACTGTATGGCAAGGAGAGAAAAGGGCACTGGTAGATGTGTTGTTTGCGCTCAACAAGGAATGAGAAAGGAAACGATCTACCTTTGCGAGACCTACACCCCGGTGCGTGTTTCAATTCTTACAATATTTTATAATAACCTAACACAATCCGTAATAAAGCAGTGTGGGGTTTCAGGAGCTTGATTCTTTCTTATTTTGCTGTGAAATAATCCAACTTTGATAAAAAAACTGTTTTTTTATTCCCATGTCTCATTTTACTTTCTCCCCCTTATATGTAGTATATGGAGAAGGTATTGTTTTCGTCCAAATTTGAATTTTTTACTTTCTCACTATATTAGTGATCGCAAAAAAAATTGATGTTGAAATACAAAGCTAGAGCGAAAACTATTCGATCGATTTTAAACAAATTTGCACCAGACACGTCAAGTAGACCTGTATAGATGCACGAAAAACGGTTTTGAAAAATAACCTCCATTTTGGCAAAACCCCCAAAAAATAAGTTATTTTTTTATAAAAAAACGGCTCTAACGATTTTGATAAAATTTGGCTTATTTGTAGCCTTTAATGTACTCTAACATATGTAAAAAACCGCATCTTTCTAAAAATTCTTGTTTAGCTAATAATATCCGATTTTTGGGGTTTATTTGCCATAAAGGGGATTGTTTTTCATAACCTCTTTTCGTGCATCTATTCAGGCCTAATTGATGTGTTTGGTGCAAATTTGTTTCGATCGAATTGTTTTATCTCTAGCTAATAATAATATTTATTAGTTAATCTCCTAGTTTAAAATCACCTCTCCTACAATAATGAAGTCACTGTGAATCTGTTTAATAATTTAAATATATTTGTGAGAAAGTATGTGCCAGTTTCAGGTACCGTTTATTTGGTATAAGAAAATAAAAAATTAGCGTCGACTTAATTTTTTGAGGTTTTTGTAGCATTACAATGTGAGCGGTCCGAAATTTCCGTAGCGCGGGAAGGGTTAAAACAAGCATAAAAGTTTTGCATAACCGAATTACTTTACCTAAAATGTTCCGGAGCAAGTAGTCTTATCGATGGTAGACTCGGCACTCGTTTGCCAGCTGCTTGACATAATCGATGTTCATTGGTGTGATGCACTCTTTTAACACAAATATTTCTGAAAAAGTCCTTCTTCATGGATGAGGTAGTGGAGGGCTACCATACTATGCAATCCCTGTAGGGCTTCGGTGGTGGGATGCGTAGTTATAGTGGCAAGCACAGACACAACACTTAATATTGATTAGAACTCTAAGTATACAACTATAACATCAACAAAAATATGTTACAGCTTGATAAAGACCGCAAACCATCAGTTGGTTATAAGAGTGGTGGGGTTTTTGAATGTAAATATCGGTGTTTTACTAAGCTTTGTAAAAATATTAACATAAATGATTGTGATTTAAGTAAAGAGATTCTGTCATTACGAGATGAATGGTAACCAAAATTATTACCAAAGTGTAAAAAACTAGAATACAATACTGAACAGAAAATAAGTGATGTTTCTCTGCGGTGAAATTACAGACTCTTCACTTCAAGCATCATTATTCACTCGATGATCTTGACACTGGTTTGCTCGATGGTACGCAGTATAGACACAATGCAAGTAATACTCGAAAGCATAATAATTGCAAATATATAACAAAATGATTTTTGAACACTAAAGATTGTACAAAATATCAGCTATTGTCAATGTTAATCCATCATTAGATTTGTGTACATAGTATTATAAGACCTAAGTCAAAACATATCTGGCAAAGAAGCCTAGAACTATATTGTCGTAACTCTTTGCGCTCAAAAGGTAGTTACTATTGTATGGAGTCTTCCTAGACAACTTGTATTATTTCCTGTGAGCTTAGACCTCTCCGGACGCCATTTTGACCCGACACCATCACCAGCTCTGAATTGTTTTGTTGAATTCACTCGACATGTAGGTATTTAAAGATTAAAGAGTATGTTTTAACAACAAACACATCTGTTTCAATCTCATTTCCAATTTCATCTGAATTAATATTAGGCAAGTCCGTAACTATAAATTTATCATAACACCAAGGACTATAGTAGTAGCAAAGCGGGAGCACCGATGGAGGCCGGGTCAAGTCCCCTTGCACGCATGGTGGTCCATCGGTACTCCCGCTTTGCTATTACTATAGCACAGTACTGAATGAAAAAGAGTTTATATTATTGAGTTTTAAAATTAGGAAAAGCAATCCTGCATTGTTCACGAGTTTGCTTACAGATTCCAGCACTGTTACGGAAACAAATGTAATTTTGCAAAAGATCTAGGCTTTCATAGATACAAAATGCATTGGCCATACGAGCTGGGAGGAAAAAAAATGCGAAAACAATTCCAGACTGGGATGGAAAATAGCGTGTCCACTCCTAGTAGCCTACTACTCCAGGGAACTTTTTAAAGACCAAATTATGAGAGTGCAAAGGGTTGTTAGTTTCAACTTACCTGACTTCAAATACAGTAGACTTCCGATAATCCGGCACGTTCGGGACTTTTCCGATACCGGATTATCGGGCGGTATCGTGTGTGATCGCTGTATCGTAATTCATACAATGAATACAGCTCCTACATGATATTAGAAAACAAGTATCTTTTACCAGTAACATAAGGATAAACATTTCTACTCAAAAGAATACTGTACAGAATATAACAAAACTTATTTTTTATTGTACACCCTATATTATACACTATGGATACTACAGCAATACAATGATATAACTACAGAAGGTCTACAGTGATCTTTCCTACAGTAATTTGTTAACTAAATCATTTAAAAAAATCTCTAATGTCCTTTTGTTTTCTAGTCATTTTTCCTTTTTATAAAGTTATTTCTCACAATATGCAAATCAATTATTTCTGAAGAGTTATAACGTGAGTTTGCTTCAGCAAACGCTATAAACTTGTTCAATGCGTTTTCCGCTTCAACCCAGTTGATCCGTTCTTTTTCTTCTATTTCTTCATCGTCTGACTCAATATCTTCAATAGGTTGAGGATTGACAACACTTTGAAGAATTGTTTCATCTGTAAACTCTTCCTCAATAGGTAAATTCTTATCGATCTCAACCCATTCTATAATTTCCTTTTCGGGAATATTTTCCAAAGAATTGTTTCCACTTTTGATAATATCAAGTAATTCTGTGACTAAGCCCAAATCTTCTTCTTCGTCAACAGTTTGATCTGTTGAACCATCTTCGGCGGCAGCATTGGGTTTCCAAAGTTTTCTCCAGCATCTTTGTAAAGTAACTTCTTTAACTTGAGACCAAGCGAGTGCAATAGCATATACAGCATCCTTGACATTAAATTTCTTTTGAAATTCGGTTACATCACAGTCGGAGTTTAAAAGGTTTTGAACAAAGGAGCTCCTATAAAAACATTTCAAGTTTTGGATAACACCTTGATCCATGGGTTGGATCAAGGAGGTAACGTTAGGGGGCAGAAGTGTTGCAAATATGTTGCCAGAAACTAACTCGACTATAGGCGGATGGGCTCTGCAATTGTCCAAAATAAGGAGGGCTTTGCTATCTTCTGGTAGTTTCAGTTTTTTAAAGTTTTCCTTAACCTGTGGGACAAAGTGATGAAAAAACCAGTCTTTAAATAAGTTTGCAGTCATCCAGGCATTTCTTTGAGCATCATAATAAACAGGCAAATTTGTAATATTTTTTAAAGCTCTCGGTTTTTTTGATTTTCCGATTACAAAAGGTGTTATTCTGTGGCTCCCAGACGCATTGGCGCATACTAAAACTGTCAATCTATCTTTATTTTTTTTAAACCCCTTAGCTGCTTTTTCTTCTCCCGAAGCTAATGTCGATGTTGGCAAACAACGCCAAAGTAAGCCTGTTTCATCGGCATTGTACACTTGATCAGCTTAAGGTTATTTTCAGTAACGATTTTTTTAAACTCGCCAATGTATTGTTTTGCCGAGTCTTCATTTGCTGATAGTGTCTCTCCCGTTACATCAAGTTTGCGAATTCCATGTCGAAATTTAAAGTTTCTCAACCAACCTTCTGAAAAATTACACTCACCATCTACGATATTCAAATCTGCTTTAAATTTCTTACCTTTTTCTACAATCATAGGGCCCGTAATAGGCTTTCCTTCTGCACGTTTTGCACAAAACCATTTGTATAGTACGCTATCCAATTGTTCCAACTTTGGTTTCTTTAAAGTTTGCCTAGAGTCCATTTTGTGTGTTGTTACAGACTGAGAAGCAAAACGCATAAGTTCATCTTTTTGTTTTTTAATATCATAAATGGTTGAAGAACCAATATTAAATTCATTCATTAAAATGTTTCTACTCTCACCTTTCTCCAATCGTTTTATGATCTCTAGCTTTTGATTGATGCTGAGAGTGACGTGTTTTCGTTTTTGCCCCGCACTGTTTTTGCCACTTGTCGACGCTTTCGAAAACATGTTTACCTACGTTCCAAATTCAATTTTAAATTGAAATTAAATGCCTACAAGACGTGAACTGTAAATCACTAAATGCACTTTCAACTACAGCACTAAATCACAACAGTCAACTATTTGTAGTGAACTAAGCAACTAAGCGATGCAACAAAGTTACAAGAAAATGGCGAACTAACACAGTACACAGTACAGTCACAGCTAAGCGGACCTGTCTGAAACGAGTCTCGAGCTCATCCGAGGAAACCCGAAGTTCACCGAAGTACAATCTAGCACTCTAGGCCTACTGCATTGCAGAACCACAACTTGTACAAGCATGTTTGTGCCCGTAATATCGTAAAACAAATTATTATGTATATATCCATGATGGTGCCGGACTATCGGGCGTTCCGGACTATTGAATGCCGGACTATTGGAAGTCTACTGTACTTGTTGAATGTGGCCTACTTATATGACATAATTTAATGAATTTCAATATAAGAACTTTTAGTACCAACTGCTTATCCCAACTAGTCAGTTATGCTATCGATGATCGACTATTATAAATAGGCCTACATAGAACGAACTGCTTGCAATTCAAGCCTGATTTACACAAGACTTTTTGTAATACTTTGAATTATTATCCTTCAATAACATAAATAAATACAGGGGTACAAGCTTTTATTGGCTTTGATTTTAGTCTTCATGCACGTTCAGCGAGAGTATAAGAGCCAACACAAAAGTTGGAACATGCTTGCTGGAATGTTATATTATTAAGTTCGAAACAGGCCTACTTATTTTTTGCAAATTCTCGTTACATGTATCTCTGTGGACAAAATTTTTGTTACACCACAAACTTTGAACTAAAACTTAACCTAACCAACTTGCACCAAGATTTTCTCTTTAAAAATTTTTACTATAGACCTATAGCTTGAAGAGTCAAATTAACAAATTTAATAAAAACACAAGGTACAACAGAAATAATGCTGTTGTAATTCCGTGAAGATAACTTAGCTCCAGAGTTACTTTATAAAAGTATTTGTATTTGAAACTAAAATGCATGACTTTATCAATTACACACACTTCACATGATGTGTTAGCTGAGTAAATGTTTGAGCTGTCAGCCTTTTAAAAAATGCAGGTTATTAAAAAAGAAATAACTAACGTTAGTAAATGGTCGTAAAATTTATTAAGATAAGACATTTTGAAGGCTTATTCTCGCATCATCTTTTCCTTCTGGCGAGCAAGCTTCTTCTTCGACACCTTCTTCTTAGCGGGCTCTTCTTCGGCAGCTTTCGCTACGACTTCTTCCTTTTCTGTGAGTACAACTTCAATGTGGCAAGGTGAACTCATGTAAGCTGTGGACAGAAACATGTTTTATGGTTTAAGCAATTTTATCAATGTCAGAGCGTAATATATTTTATAGTATACATGTATAAATCTAGTACAGTAAAACCTGTATAAAAAACAACTTCCCATTAAATGGAAAAACAAGAAATATTTTTAATAAATTCTATCTATTTTTTAAATTATAACTAAAATGTACCAAGATGAAAGTACTAGCATATTTAATTTAGACTTCCCCAAAAAGTATAGTAAAATATTTTGGAATATCGATTATTGGAATTATGTGGTTTAACATAATTTATTATATCAATTTCAGCTTGATAACTTTATTAATTCTTGAGAAATTTTATGTTATAGAAAAACGAGTGATTCTACTGGGTGAGGCAGAAAGGAACTCGGAGCGCTATGTTCTGGTCGCGTCATTTCCAGGTTTGGTGACACTCAGTGGCCTTCTCGGTCTCCTGTTTTAATCATGTGCGATTATTTCTTGTGGGTTTATCTAAAGGCACAAGTATGCGAACACAACCCCCGAAAACTGGAAGAATTGAAGGAAGCGATTCGAGTGGAAGCCGCCCAAATTGACCGACCGATGTTGGAAAGAGTGGATGCTAAATTCCAGGAACGCCTTCAGACGTCATCGCTGATTGTGGCTCCACGTTGACGGATGGGATTTTCCACATTTGATTTTCTCAAATGCTATGTAAAGACAAACCAGAATCTGCCAATAAAAAATGATTTTATGAAAACCGCACAGTGTAACTGAAATTTAATTTTTAACACGTTTTAAACACAAAAAAGTAGGTTGAAAATGTGGGAAAATGTAATCTCCGGATGATGTCGTCCAAGTCGGTAGAGGGGATCCCACTATATGGGGACACTGCTACTCTCCCACCCCTCCTAAGGATCAATTAACACCGACATTGCCGACGCACACTATGCCCGTTGTATATTGCAAGCATACGCCTGGGAAGCGATCACAACTAAGTAAATGTCTCACCAGGCTATACTATTTTAAGTGGGTTTTCCAGTACTTTTGTTTTGTCTTTACAGTTTCCCAGCAAGGTCATGGGTTTACTTACACAAAACTGGCAGTACATTTATTTGTTCAGTGGCATTGTGCATCTTAATAGGCAAAGTTTACTACAATATGATATATTTACAAAATATTATAATTTAAAAATGTTTATTGAAATTAAAGTAAAATATTTTTTAGATTTATGATGTTACAAACGAGTGGTTAAAATATTTATTGACGCTAAAACAGGGGTTTATAATAACGTAAAAGATAACAATTTGACCAGACTTAAACAAAAACGATGCTATGTCAAAGCCGTTAAAACCCAGTTCGACTGTATAGATAACTACAACTTAATTAAACTAATATTTTAGTGACTAAAGTCAGATATAAAAATGCCTGATCTTTTTGGCTGATGATATTACATACTGATGATATTATGCTAATCACAATATTGAGCTAAATATCGACAGTGCTTGTTGCCTGACTGTAAAAAACAATTTTACCATAAACGTTAATTAAATAAACTGCTGTAGAAAAACAGTTTAGAAAGAAAGTTCATAATAAAGAAACATAGGCAATTTGAAAAACTTAAATTTTTGATACAATGCATATCTTTCAAACGCAAATAATCTTGGTTGTAGTCTTTATAACGCTACAACAAACTGTTAGTTTTGTTGAAACTGAAATTAAAATTGTACTTTTCTTTGTTTAACATAACCTAATATGTAAAGGCATTTATTTTTCTCCATAAGTATATATTTGTGTTTACTTTAAATTAATTTTATTAATAACTAAGTTGAACATGTATGAAACAAATAAATAATGGGTTATGAAACAAGAAAATTTAACTGATACTGATTTAAATTTGTTTGATCATTTAATTGGAATAACAGAAATTTATCCAACAAATTACTTGCAGCGTCTTGGACTCGTCTCCAGATAAATAAGAGAATAATTAGTAATTTATACAAAATATTAAATTTAATATGATTAAACGGTACTTAAAATTTGTTGAAAACCTGTTAGGAGTACAGTGAAACCCCACTCATCAGGTCAAAGCCCTCTGTGGTGTTAGCGAATCCTCCTTTTATTTTAGCACTAGTTACAAACTTCAATGATACAAATCAAACAAGCCCTTAAACCATGCAATCAAATTTTCCAAAATAATTCATGGTTATTCTGTGGACAAAATAATATAAACCAGTAAAAAATATTCTGTTAAGTTACAAAACTCAGTATTTCCTAAGCAAAAAATTCCCAGACATTTCAATTGCCAGGCACCTTAAAATAGAAGTGTCTGTCTGGGATTTAAAAATAAATAATTATTTCTAAGCTCATATGGTTATAAATTTTTTGTCCGTTTGTCCGGGCTATTCTTCGGAATGGTTGAACCAATTTTAACAAAACTTTCACTTGTATGTAGAGGATTTTTCATAGATTATAATCTAGGCTACTTTTTATCCCGGATATATTAAGGGTTTCTTTAAAAAATTGAAAAAATTATGGACAAAAATAGGAGTTTTGCGAACGGACATAACAAGCGACCAGTATAAATAAAACAACTGATTTGGATAAAAGCTTAACACTTTGACAAGATCGTCTGTATTTTAATTTACTGTATATGCTGGTTAAACCGTTAAATATATAGCAAACGACTCTGTACATGTGCGAGCAAAGCTGCAGGCACCAGCTAGCAACCAAATAAAATTTCAAACATCACTTGTTCAAAACCTGTTAGGAGGTTACTATCATTGTATTTGGATAACCTAATAGAACTCCGATCCAATGCAATATTTTGTTCCACTGGAAATTCAACTTTTTTGGCGCTATCTATTGAGGAAATGAAAGAAGCTGTTTGAAACACCAATGCTACCAATGATTTCTCCCTAGCGCTACCTCGCGGCGGGATCATGTACTATTTTCGCGACAACCTTTTTTCCGGCACACAGCCCCCGTATGGATGCAAGATCTATTTATTATTCATGATCTATGGTACTATCAAACCCCACTTATCAGGACAAAGCCCTCTGTGGTGTTAGCGAATCCTCCTTTTATTTTAGCACTAGTTACAAACTTCATTGATACAAATCAAACAAGCCCTAAAAATGTGCAATCAAAAATTTTTGTTTTGTTGAATAAACATTAAATCAAGTTTTTAAACCTTATCAAGAGTTTTATTGGTCAAACTGTGGACATAACCAGTAACAAATATTCTGTTATGTTACAAAACTCAGTAATTGCTAAGTCAATAATTGTTTTGACACACCATTTGCCGGACACCTTGAGTCCAAATAAATTTCCAAACATCATTCAAACTTGCTCAAAACCTGTTAGGAGGGTACTATCAAACCTCACTCATCAGGACAAAGCCCTAATTTGAAAAAAATTAAAATTAATCTTTATATAATTGTCAACATATATTGGAACTTTAAACTTGGGATCACAATGGGTTCTAATGTAAAACTTTGTTCATAAATAGGCTTGCATAGGTTTTTGGGGAAAAATTATACTTAAAATCCATAAAACTATATAACATTTACTCATAATTTATTTTTAAGTAAAACTAACCTTAAGTTTTATTTACAAAAACTTCTATGTAGGACTTTCATAACACTACAAATCATTTATGTTGTCATTATAAATATGCTTTAACTATTTTACTTGTCTCTTGTTCATTGAGGTTGTAAACTCTTCCCGTTGGGGTCATTGGATTTACTTTTCATAAGACATGTCTTGCAGGAAGCCACAACACATCTTGTCTTGAAGGATAAGAGAAGGAAGCTGATGAACCAGCTGAGTGTAAGAAAGAAATCTTGACGTCATCAGCTCCTTCTTCTTTCGCCAAAACAAATGCCAACCACCACTCATTCTTATATATTATGGTTACATAACCACTGATTTCCTTGATTCGAATTTGGTCTTGTAATGCAGTTACTTTTTCAGTTGATGAATCATTTGAAAGTGAATCTTCAATGATGCCTCAAGCCTCGTCATCAGATGGCTCTTTGACATTAGTGAAAAGTTTTTTTTCAACGCAGAATTGATTTTTTAAATTTTAGTTGAAGAATAAGTTTTAGATCTACCCAACTATCGTTTATCAATAGGTGACTTACTTAACTCGTAGAGAGAAGCATTTAATGTATTCACTACAGCTAATAGCGATCTGGATCAAAGTAGCCAACCGCATTTAACGTACTCACGTCTTCTGATTGAGTTAGAAAAGCACAAAAGCCTGGGTCACAATGGTCAACCGCACCAATTTCACTTTCTCCTTGATCATTTTTTGAAGATGAGCGTGTTTTTCTACATGAATCACAAACTTTAACCTCTCTTGTTAAATTTGCAAAATCTTTTAACATCCAATCTACCACGTTCCTCAGTTTTCTTATGTCTCTTACTTGGTGATCACTTTTGTTAAGCCTGCTGTGTGTTATGAAACTTCTATTGAGAATAATAATAACCTTTTCAAGTTCAAACAAGTTATGTTGAGATTTTAAACAGTATTTTTATAAACTGGTTATATATTTCCAAGTTTAATAAGATTCTGAAAAGTATTTTGCGCTTTAAAATAATTTATTTTAAACTTTGCCAGAAAATTTCACTGTCAGGTAGATTTCAAAGTAAGTTTTTTATTAGAACCTATTATGATCCCAAGTTTAAATTTACAATATATGTTTATAAGTATATAAAGGTTAATTATAAATTTTTTCAAATTTTTAGAATCGGCGAATTTTGAAAAATTCAAATTCAAAAATTTCAATTGATTTTGGAAAATAATTTTACTCTTATACTATATTGTGTTGTATGTCATAATAAAGGCCATGAAAAATGCTTTATAATTACATTTTTTCCAGCTCTGCATCTTCAGTAGGAGAGGCGCAATTTAAATTTAAAGTTCTCAAGTATGCCCGTTTTTGGCAATTTCATGAAGTCATAACTCACTTAACCAATAAAGATAATTTAATAACATTTGGTATTTTTCTTATTCTACATAAAGGCAACCTCCCTGCCAAATTTCATTGAAATTGGAGAAGGTAATCGCAAATCACTGTGTTGACTTGACGACATGGAATGACCCAGTAACAGATGACAATATTGTCAGCTGTAAGCTGTGGTTTGTATACGTTTTTGTAAAAATTACGCAACTGACTAAGGTTGTTTAGTCGGTCCTTAAACATTTATTTTTCTGTACATATCTTATTATATTAGACATTTAGCATTTGTGGACTCATATTAGTGACCCAACATGGTTTATTTGTGAAATAGTATACAAATACTTATTCATGTACGGTATAATAAATTTTTCTCAAAAATTACCATATGTTATTTTTTAACTTTTTAGTAATTTTTTTAGATTAACTAGTTCTTGTGATACATTTCTTATTCAGAACTAAAATCAGAAGAATTTGGAATTTACATTACTACATTTTCAAGACTATCTATGTGCCTACAAATTAAACAAAAATATAAACAAAATTTTTACTCAAACACTCTAAGGACTTGATTTTTTAACACCAAGTGGTTAAGTTTTTTATTTTTATTTTATATTATAGAAAATGTTGTTATGAACAATTTGATATATAATACATGCTATTTAAATACCTTCTTTCATATAAAAAATAAATGTTAAACTAACCCTGCAAGATGCTCAAAAATGGCCCAGCACTTTAAAGTGATTTGATTAGCACTTGGAGGGTTAAACTTGTTCAAAACCTGTTAGGAGGGTACTATCAAACCCCACTCATCAGG